>JAJOZX010005160.1:215000-345000 GCA_023014485.1 Bathynomus jamesi
GGCCGCAAGGCCTTTTGAGGTACTTCTTTTCCTTGTAACTCCTTGTAACTCTCCTCTCTCTCTCTCTCTCTCTCTCTCTCTCTCTCTCTCTCTCTCTCTCTCTCTGGCTACTTTTCCAGGGTCAAGGTATTTTCTTCAACCTTTTTCCGTACCTGCCTCTGGCAGGGAGGGTGGGGAGAGAGCCTTCTACTTTTCTATCCAGTTTTCTACTACTGCTAGCATAGTTTGAAAGACAAAATTTTCCCTGGCACCCGTTGCCATTGGTACCTCCTCGGTATGGGCCGCAAGGCCTTTTGAGGTACTTCTTTTCCTTGTAACTCCTTGTAACTCTCTCTCTCTCTCTCTCTCTCTCTCTCTCTCTCTCTCTCTCTCTCTCTCTCTCTCTCTCTGCGGACCTCCGACGCGGACATCGCTAATGTGCTTAATGAGTACTTTGCGGGAGTGTTCACCAGGGAGGATACCCGCGTCATCCCCGAGCCAGCTGTGAGGCACGAAGGTGCTGGCCTGGATAGTGTTAGATGTACCGCGACAGTCGTTGCTCATAGAATAGACAAACTGAGCGCGTTTAAGGCTCCTGGGCCAGACCAGTTTCTCCCCAGTGTTTTGCGAGAAGTGCGCGACCAGGTGGCTCCCCACCTGGCTACAGTCTTCAACAAATCGTTGGAGATGGGCCAGGTGCCTGGTGACTGGAGAGAGGCCAACGTGACCCCTATCTTTAAGAAAGGGGATCACGAAAGTCCAGGGAACTATCGTCCTATTAGTCTCACTTCAGTTGTAGGTAAATTATTAGAAAGGATAATAGCTGATAGAATCGTTGACCATTTGGATTCCTACAAGCTGCTTGGGGACTCCCAACATGGGTTTAGACGGCATAGGTCGTGTCTCACCAACTTGCTCGAGTTTTTCCACGTCATGTTGAGTGAGTACGATAAGAGTAGGGCGATTGATATACTTTATCTCGACTTTCAGAAAGCCTTTGATAAGGTACCTCACCGCCGGCTAATGGCGAAAGTGCGCGCGCTGGGTATCGGTGGGGAAATAGGTAGGTGGATTGAAAACTGGCTGAGGAATAGGCGGCAGAGGGTGGTAATTAAAGGGGCTAGTTCGGGTTGGGCCTCGGTCACTAGTGGGGTTCCTCAGGGTTCCGTTTTGGGGCCGCTGTTGTTTACCATTTACATAAATGATATCGACGGTGGCATCGTCAGTCGGATCGCCAAATTCGCTGATGACACCAAGCTTGGGGCCAATGTTGGGACGCCCGAAGCGATCGAGGAACTGCGTGCGGACCTAGGTAGGATAGGTGAGTGGTCCGAAAAATGGCAAATGCCGTTTAAACTTGGGTAAATGCAAAGTGATGCACATTGGCTACGCCAATCCCAAGTCGGACTACTCGATGTTGGGCAGTAATATCGAGGTGACTGATTTAGAAAAGGACTTGGGTGTGCTAATTAGCAGCGACCTTAAGTTTACGAAACAGTGTGTAGAGGTGGAAAAGAAAGCCCAGAAACTATTGGGTTATATCAGGAGGCAATTTCAGTTTCGGAACAAGGAGATTGTGCTCTCACTGTACAATTCCCTTGTTCGGCCGTACCTGGAGTATGCTGTGCAGTTCTGGTCGCCCACCCTCAGGAAAGATATTGAGAGGCTGGAGCGAGTGCAGGCGAGGGCCACAAAGTTAATCCCTTCCGTTAGGCATATGGGCTACAATCGACGGTTACGCGCCCTGAACTTGTTTTCGCTTGAAACTCGGAGGCTACGCGGTCAACTGATCGAGGTTTTCAAGCTCTTACGAGGGTTCAACGATGTCGATTTTAGAAGTATGTTTAGTTTAAATGATAACCCAACTCGCAACAATGGTTGGAAGTTGGATTTGAAACGGTTTAGGACTAGTGTGTGTGGGAATTACGTTACGTATAAGATCTGTGACACATGGAACAGGTTACCTTCGGAAGTTGTGAACAGTTCCTCTGTGGATCAGTTCAAGAAAAGGTTAGACGAAATCTTGCACACTATTTGAGTGTGTAAAGACATTTAGGACCTCAGTCTGCGGAAATTTCTTTTCCTATAAAATAGTTAATATCTGGAACCAACTTCCCTCAGAGGTTGTTTCCACTCAAAGTGTAAATGTGTTTAAAAATAGGCTAGACAAAGTACTGAATACTCTCATGTGAGCAAACTAAATATAGAGCTATTTATATATTCTCCACTTTCCTGTAAAATTTCCTTGGCTACTTTTCCAGGGTCAAGGTATTTTCTTCAACCTTTTTCCGTACCTGCCTCTGGCGCGGAGGGTGGGGAGAGAGCCTTCTACTTTTCTATCCAGTTTTCTACTACTGCTAGGATAGTTGAAAGAAAAATAAACTTTTACAAAATTTTCCCTGGCACCCGTTGCCATTGGTACCTCCTCGGTATGGGCCGCAAGGCCTTTTGAGGTACTTTTTTTCTTTTCCTGTAACTCTCTCTCTCTCTCTCTCTCTCCTCTCTCTCTCTCCTCTCTCTCTCTCTCTCTCTCTCGATCACCAGTCCCCATTGTGTCCGAAACTACTGGTCCAAGGTAAGTTGGATTATGACTGTCAGGCTAGTAGGGTGGTCCATAAAATTGAAGTTTTGATTTTTTGTTATTGCCGGGCGGTAACTTGTGAGGATGAATGAGAAAACACCTCTGGCCAATTTTTTCCCAAATCAATCACTTTTTAGGGGTAGCACACAGTACTTCATTTTTGCACTTTTGCACTACCTAGTAGATTTACTTGTATATTATGTTCCAGTTCCAGTAATACATCTTTTCCTTGACAGATTATTGGTGTAGTGTTCATTGGTTGTGTTTAGTGGTTGGATATATGATGACAAGTTCGAAGCTCTTGCTTTTATCTCCTTGAAGGAGATAAAGTGAAGGACAAGCTTCTTGGAAGCAAATTACCATCACGTGGAGAAGTATTGTCATGCTTCCTTCATCACCACACTAATCTCAAGAAGGAGTTGAAGGAAAGTGGTCAAGTAGTGTGGGGTCAACTTGAAATATTTTGGAACAAAGCTCGGATCCCGACAAGGGAAAAATACAAAGGAATCCAAAAGATCTTGGACATTCACCAAGATTGGATCAAAATAAAAAAAGGACGAATGAGGAGGAGCCAGAAGCAGGTGAGTTGGATGATCAATGATAAATAAAATAGTTTCTCGAGAGTATGACATATTATACTCTACAATAGTCAATACATTTATCATATATATATTATATATATTTATTATTTATATTTAGGTGTACAACGAAGAGGGATTCAAGGAGACACTTCGGAACCTATTTGATATGGCACATGCTGATGCCTTGTCTCTAATCAAAAACCCAGAAGACAAGGCCTTCTTGCTGGCCCAGCAAGAGCCTGGAAGACGGGGATGCATGGTGGGAGTAGACAGAAAAACAGCAGAAAAAGAAAAACAAGCTGCCCACAGGAAGATGGAGGAGATGATGCGAAAGAGAAAGGTGAGATTGTTCTTCAAATTCCTGCTTTCATTTGATTGCAATGATTAGGTTGTTCGTTAACACTAATTGTCCATTTTCTTCGATTGTATTGCAGGCAGTCAATGAAGGTGCATCAACGTCGGGTACAGCAGTACTGGTGTCCTCAACAGAATCCTCAGTCACTGACGAGTCATCCTCCACCGAAGATGAATGGGCAAAAGGTGGAAAGCGACCTCCAAAACAGGTGAAAAGAGTCAAGAATGTGATAACATCAAATCTAGCTGCTGCCCTAGATCAGACACACACTACGGACAGGATGGCAACCTACATAATAGCAGAGACTGCATTGAGCCTTGGCCACAGCCCAATTAATTTTAACATCACCCGGACCTCCATCAAACAGCAGAGAGAACGACATCGGATCATGATCTGCAGTAGCCTAAAAGCTTCCTTTCAGCCCGGTCCTGCAATCATCCACTGGGATGGAAAACTTATTCCAGACCTCCTCAACACCAGAGACCATGCGCATGTGGATCGGCTGCCTGTGCTCATTTCCTCCTTTTCGGGTCAATCTCAGCTCCTTGGAGTCCCCAAAATACCAACTGGATCAGGAGAACACCAAGCCAGCGCAGTTTTTGAATTATTGACTGATTGGGGCCTCGAAGAATCTGTCGTGGGGATGTGTTTCGACACCACTGCCTCCAATGCTGGTCGTTTGAATGGAGCGTGTGTGTTGTTGGAGCAGAAGTTGAAGAAAGACCTTCTCCATTTTGCCTGCCGTCATCACATCATGGAAGTGATGATCGGTGGAGTTTTCACTGCTTGCTGTGGACCTGATGTTCCATTGTTCAGCAGGTTTCAGAGCAAATGGACCTTCATCGACACAGGAACATACGGCACCGGATGGGATGATGAAGAGGTGCATCGACTCTTGGCCCCCATTAGAGATTGGATTCTCCGCTTTGCTGAGGAAAAACACTCCTCAAAATCCTTTCAAGATGACTATCAGGAATTCCTCGATCTGTCCATCATTTTCTTGGGAGGGAGCATTGACAACTACACCTTCAAGCGACCTGGCCCCATGCACCAAGCCAGATGGTTATCTAAGGTGATCTATTCATTGAAGATGTGGCTGTTCAGGGGACAAATCCCAGCCCTCACTCCACGAGAGCAAAAGTGTCTTAAGGATGTCAGTGTCTTCGCTGTTTCCATCTACCTGCAGGCATGGATGACAGCGCCAATAGCTGCTGCTGCGCCTCGCAGCGACCTCAGTCTTCTGCAGAGTCTTCGGGAATACCATGACCCCAAAATTTCGGAAGTGGCATTAAAAAAACTCAGCGGTCATCTTTGGTATCTTTCGGAGGAGATGGTGGGCCTCGCGGTTTTCGATCCTGAGGTGTCTGAAGAGACTAAAACAGCAATGGTGAAGGCGATGGAGGAAGTTGAAGGAAAGCCTGATTGCCAGAAGAGAAGGAAAGGTGTTGCTGAGGGGGGCTTCAATCGAGCCACTAGCAACAGCAAACTCAAAAAGACTGCTGTTGTCTCTGGGGTCAGGTGTGGGATACCTGAGGAAGGAGGTGCGGGATTGGGACAGTGATCCTGATTACCAAATAGCGAAGAAATCAGTGGCAAACCTCTCTGTCGTGAACGATCATGCAGAGAGGGGGGTTGCTCTCATTAATGAATACAACGGCTGCCACACCAGGAATGAGGAACAACTGCAGTATCTCCTGCAAGTTGTTGCTAACTACAGGAAGCAGTTTCCTCAACCACTGAAGTCAGCCTGGCAACTGGGCGAGAAAACAAGGATCAAATGAGGTGCAGAGGGAATTGTTAGTCAATTCGTTTCGGAATTGTTAGTTACCCTAATAGTCATGTACTGTCACCAAGATTAACTTTGCTGTGATTTTCAGATTATACCAAAACTTCGTGTCATGTGCTACCCCTACAAATTAACTGATTCAAATAAAACTTTCCCAGAGGTGTTTTCTCATCCATCCTCATAAGTTACAACCCAGCAATAAAAACAAATCACAAAAAAAAATTCCACCCCTATAAGAGGACCACCCTACTGTCAGGCCTATTTCTCCGCTCCTCCCTCCGCTCCTCCCTCCGCTCTGCGCATGCTGGACCAGATTCGCTCCTTGAGTGTGTGCATCAGCACTGGCGCATTCCGATCTTCTCCAATCGTTAGCTTGTATGCAGAAAGTGGCCATCTCCCGTTGGATGCCCACCGTACCATGGAGGGTCTAAAATACCTCTTTCCAGCAGTTTTCTCCCACCCCCAATTTTCCAATCCTTTTTCGACCCTTCCACTGTGGCATGCTTTGACCATCATCCCCACTTGATCCGACCGTTTGATTTCCGAATGGCCCCCGTCCTGTCTTCTCTGGTGGTGGAGGGGCGAGTGCTTTCCTCTGCCCCCTCTAACTACCCCCCGTGGACTCGCTCTCCCCTCCGTATCTGCTCCCTCCTTTCTACTGTACCGAAGTCGCAGTCCCACCCGTCCGCCCTTCGACAACTATTTCTATCCCATTCCTCTTCCCATGCTGACTCTATCCCAGTGTTTACTGACGGCTCTCGCTCGCCACTTGGAGTGGGCTGCGCGGCCGCGTTCCGATAGGAAATTAAATCATTATCCCTCTCCCCAGCGGCTTCCATCTTTACAGCGGAACTATAGGCTATTCTTTTGGCCCTTCGGTTTCTTTCTCAACTCACTCCTACATCGTTTATTATTTATTCTGACCCCCGTAGCACTCTTGAGGCCCTGTCCTCACTTGTCTCCGCACCCACTGGTGCGACAGATCCAGAACTGTCTGGTCCTTCTTTCATCACGCTGTAAGGTAGTCGCCTTTTGTTTGTTTGGTCCCACGTTGGTGTTCCGGGCAACGAACGCGCGGACGCTGCAGCGAGGGTGGTGTCCTCCCTGCCTTTCGACCCTAATATTCCTTTCCCAGCGTCGGACTTTAAGAGGGCTTTCCGGGAAGCACTCCGGCGGTGGCAGCACCAGTGGGAGAACGTATCCGGGAATTCTTTGAGGGCATTGAAGCCCACGATTCTCCAGTGGCCTTCCGACGGTTAGAGACCGCTCTGATGCGCCAACGCATCGGTCATACTCGTCTCACGCATGGGCATCTTATGACGGGAGATGTTGCCTCTTCCTGCCCATGCGGTATTTCTCTCTGTTTCACATTTGTTCTTGGTTTGTCCTACCTTTGCCGTCGCTCGCTCCCAGTTCCTCCCTTTTTGCCCTTCAGGCTCTACTCTTACTCTATTGTTGGGTGACCACGCCTGTACCAAAGGACATACTTTTCTCTTTTCTCCGTCAAACTGGCCTACTCTGTATTTGATATGACTCTGGTGTAATTTCTTCCTCCCTTTGCTGTTCATAGTGTCTTTACTCTCACGACTTTTCTTTAACTGTTACGCCTTCAAAGGCGCCCTTACCCCATCTCCTTGTGCTGTCTCTTTATTTTAGCTTCGGCGCGATATGACCTCAGCAGTTGAAGCGCCGGTGAAGCACTGCTATTTATTCATTCATTCCTCGCACACGTGATGTTCAAGATTTGAAGGAATCGCGAAATCGCTAATTTTGACTAAAACTTCCATTGGAAGTTGAAGGAGGAGCATCAACTCGTGTTGCAGCCTGGGTTATGAAAATGGGAGAAAAAAAGAATAGAGGAGCTCTTCAACAATTTATAACTGCCATTCCTATGTATCAGGTCATCCCATAAGTAATGTCGTTTTTTACGATAGATTAAGTTTAAACTAGTCCTCCTCGGTTTAAGCATAAATTTTCCGAAGGTTATATCTAAGAGGAGATCTATCGTGTTTCGCTACATACTTTACAGACCTTGACCAGTGAAGACGTGTGTTTTGCTTTAAGTGAACCCCTCATAAACATGGCGGTATCAGAAGAGCATATCAAGCATATAATGCTTTACGAGTTCAAAAAAGGGAATAGTGCTACTGAAGCAACGCGAAACATTCAGGACGTTTATGGCAACGATATTCTGCATGTGAGGAAATGTCAGATTGTTTCAAAAGTTTAGGAATGGTGACTGCTGTTTGACAGATGCAGCACGCTCTTGACGCCCTGCTGAGTGATGACTTGCTATTAGTCGCACTTGAATAAGACTGTTCAACAACTGTCGAAGAATTGCCCCAGAAACTCAATTCATCCCCGTCCACCATCCATCGACGCAACAACTCGGGAAAGTGCCTAAGTTAGGAAAATGGGTGCCACATGAATTGTCGGTCGACAATCTGAGGGTGCGGGTAAACATTAGCACAGCTCTTCATTCCCGTGAACTCCAAGATCCGTTTTTGCACCGTTTAGTGACTGGTGATGAAAAGTGGATACTGTACCAGAATGTTAAGCGCCGTCGACAGTTGGTTTGTGCCGGAGAACCAGCGACACTACAACCAAAACCAAATCTTCACCCTCGGAAGGTGTTGCTTAGTGTTTGGTGGGTTAATAAAGGTGGTGTAATACACTGAAACCTTACCACACAACCAAACAATCACCGCTCAAGTCTACTGTCAACAACTGGATCGATTGAACACTGCACTAAAAGAAAAAGAGACCTTCTATGGTTAATCGGAAAGGAATCGTGTTCCACTACGACAACGCACGTCCTCATACTGCTCGGATCACTTCTGCAAAAATTGAGAGCTTGGGTGGGAAAAACTTCCACATCCTCCAGACATTGCGCCTTCAGATTATCATCTCTTCAGGAGTCTGCAAAACTATCTTGACGAGAAACTATACTACTATAGATGACCTGCACACCAGTCTGTACGTGTTTTGCCTCAAAACCGCCTGAATTTTATAAACATGGCATTGAAAAGCTTGTAGGACGTTGGCAGTGTGTCATTGATTCCGATGGAAAATATATACTGGATCAAGTAAAGATAAGCACTCCCAGCCTTCTTTAATTAGCCTTATAAGGCTAACTAACGAAAATATCACGACCTGACCTAACCAATCGTCAAGGGCGTACAGTTGACTTAACGATTGGTTAGGTCAGGTCAGGTCAGGATATTTTCGTTAGTTAGCCTTATAAGGCTAATTAAAGAAGGCTGGGGGTGCTTATCTTTACTTGATCGTATATACTAGATTAAACAGTCTGTCGAGTTTTTTTTCCTCCTTCAAATTCCGATCTAAAAAACGACATTATGGGATGACCTGATCCTAGTAATAAAGTATTTTTGTGCATTTGTAGCTTTATTTTTTTTTAAAAATTGCTAGCCTGGCCAAAGTTATCCAGCCATAGGCTAACTTTGCACTATTCATGCATATTTATTGAAAAAATGTAGACTGACCAAAGTTATCCCATTGCTGGGTAACTTTGGCCAGGCTAGTTATTAAAAAAACACCTACCATAAGAAACCAGAAAAAAGTTGTAACAAATGCCTATGCACATAAAATGAGTTCATACAGTGCACACATGAAACACTACACTTTAATTCTTAAATTTGGCCAAAGTTACCCCAAACTATGGTATATATTATATTTTTTTTCCCTTCATGGAATACAAGACATCACAAATTGGGGCAAACCACAAATATGCTTATGAATCGTACATAGGAAATTTTTCAATGGGTTTTAATTTGAAAAAAATACTTGATATAGGCCACTAAAATTTTCTGTTATATAGCACTGTCAACATTTTGGTAAAGTTTCATCAAAATCTGAGATGGCGACCTGGGGATGTTTCCCAATATTAGGTGATTTGGCCTGGAATAACCCGATGGTAATTATGCTGAATAAGTATGACGACGTTAGTAGTACAACTTATATATGGTAACTTCATTTCGTACATCCTTTTGCCACGTAAACAATTAAAACAATTAACTTCGAGCCGTAGACTTTATTTCTATACGTCTGCAGCTATACGTACCTTCCATTTCAATTAGGAGTATTGTACATTTAAACCATTTCATTCTGTTTATTACAGAGACAGAAAAGTCAGTACTTCATATTGGCATTCAGAAATGGGTGTGGGAAAGGTTTGAGTAAAAAATTCATTGGATAGGAAGTAGGAATTGTTTCATACACGTTCATGTGGAAAATGGGTTGGTGATGACAATCTTGAAATGGTGTCTGGTAGTAAATATAAAGATGGTTGCCTGAATGAACATGCAAGATGTGATGAAAACAGTTTGTGGAAGGTACTGCTGTTGAAGTTAACCATTTTTGAAATATATTCAGTTGATATTCACTATATATCCGAAATAATTAACCCACTGAACAGTAATACCAAGTGACTATTTTTTGTGCAAGTCTCAAAACTATACTTAATACGAACTATTCTGTACAATTTTATAAAGTTTTGAAGAGACATTAATAAGCATCTTGTAAGCTGGTAAATATCCACATTCCCATTGAAATTAAAGATGATCACTTATTCACACAATTTTAGTGTCGGTTGGCAGGCTTAATGAACCGTACCATTTAGTAATCATTTAATAACTAAAATTCAAACTTCATTTTTCAGTAATAAAGATAACCCAGTACCGCAGGTATCTCTCGCATTTCTTTTTAATTTCATTTTTACCGTCAGATTTAAGTGGGAATTCTTGAATCAACGGTTGGAGTACGAACGGCAACTGTTCAGAAAGAGAATGGGAGCAGAGATCTCGCAGGTGAACAGAGAGACTGACCATTACCTGAGGACATCGATGGTGGGAGACAAGATCAGGAAAGACAGAGAAAAAAAAGAAAAAATTGGTTATGTATTTAGGCAGAAACGAACGGAGGAAGAGATAAAAAACAAGAAAGAAGCAAAAAGGAAGAAAGATGAAAAATACAGAAAATTGATTGAAAGGAGGAAAAAATTAAAGGTGAATAAAAGCGATAACAATGATTTGCTTTCTTCAGTTTTTGTTGGTTTAAATAAATAAGTTTAAAACTTTATTTTTCATTGTTAATGGGTAAAGAAAATATGCTTGGTGCTGCCTACAAGGCAGAATGTTTTTAATAAAGTTTATTTGTATTAAAAGTGATTTTACATTTTTAAATTGTCTAATTTTGTATAATTTCATGTATATAAATTGAAAATACTTGTACTGCACATTTCTTTGATCAGTATTTCTATCGCGTCATCCTGAATTTATCTAGTAACATTATTAGGTATTAACAAACATGAATTAAAAAACAAATGGTAGCAGCAATCTCGTTGAACCGAGAGATTAAAAGATTTAAGTTTCTGCCAATTTACTGAGATGATTGGTCCATTGTTCTAGTTGGACAAGAACAATAATAAACAAACGTTGACGTTCCAGTCGAATTTAAGTAAACGAATCATTATAAAACAAACTATACATTAACAAATTTAATCCATATATAGCCTACACTTCTCTGTAAAAAAATATAATTTTATAATGTGCCTTCATATGAGAAACAAACACTGGACTAGATGCTTAACTACATAATTAAATGCACGTGACTGAATGCAATGAAAAGCTGGTCTGAAAATTAAAAGAATGGTCCCATAACTTGAACTTGAAGTAAGAGATGAAAGTTGGGAAAAAAAAAAAAAAAAATTATGAGGGCAAGATCGACTGAATTTGCCGTTATCATCACCTTTAAATATTAAAGGGGGATTTATTTCTCGGTAACGCGTTACGAAGAAAAACTTCAAATTCTTCGCCTGAAGATGAAGTTCAGGGTGACCGTGATTTAAAAAAAAAAAAAAAAGCAATTACTTTTCATAATTGAAAAGGGACTGCATACGTCAGTAATAAAAATTTCAGAAACGAAAAAGCTCTTCAGAACAGAACACATTCGATTCGTAACCCCCCCCCCGAATTAAAAGTATAAAAAGTTCTAGACATTTTAGTAATCCTTCTTCTGCTTCTCCAACACCAGCGGACACTTAAATTTCTTTGCAGCGACGAGGTCCATGAGTCCTTCTCCCGCGAAGGAGACGAGAGGAGAAATTTCCACCACAACTTTGCACTCGTCCCAACTCAACTCCTTTTGGCTTTAGAAATGAAATAAAAAGTCATTTATCTTAAAATTAAGGCTG
The DNA here is from genome assembly GCA_023014485.1 of Bathynomus jamesi. NCBI lineage: Eukaryota > Metazoa > Arthropoda > Malacostraca > Isopoda > Cirolanidae > Bathynomus > Bathynomus jamesi. The sequence goes on from JAJOZX010005160.1 coordinate 226,494, forward strand.
AGGAACTACCATTAATTACAATTAAGACTGAAAAGACTAACAACTGGTGGACCCCAAAAAATCATAAAACTCCACTTCCCTGACACGAGGTAAGGAATTATGGGTCATGAACTTTAGAATCACTTGAGCCAGAGCAACCAGAGGCGGCGGTAGTGGGAATCGAACCGGGTACTCTTACGTTCCGAGTTTAATCGATATCCAACCACTTCACGGTTTTCTGTTTCAGTTTTCGGGTACGCACATATACCCACCTGGCTCAGTTCTGGATGTTAACCTTTCTCTCTGACTTCAGTCTAAACTAACAAAGCTGAGAAGCAAAATGGTGCATTTGTGTCGAAGAGGTTGCGCTATTTCAATACTTGAGCTACTGAAGATATACTTTTGGCGTTGTAACAACGAGGTCACTGACGCACGCCGATTTAATTTAAACGTTGGTTAATTATTTCGACTAACCTCACAAATACAGTTTTGATTTTGTAAATACAAATAATGAAAAATTGAACTGCTCAATGAATGTTTGAAACTCATTTCCCTACTATGATGGGGGGGGGGGGGGGGGGGGGGGGAAGGTCACCTGAGCCCGAGCATTGACAGGGTTAGTGATCAGCCCAACCCAATCCAAGAGCTAGCAGTAGGTAGCGAACCCAGAGCCTCTGTCCAGAATCCGGCACCAACAACACTGAGCTCTATTTTTACCTGTCAGGGTTAAAAAGTGCCACGTTTGTGTGTGTTTGACGACTTGGCGCTTTTTAACCCTGACAAGTAGATTTGTTAATTAAATTTAAGTCAACAGTACACTGTACTCACATCGTGCAGTTATAAATGTTTAATGAATTTCTCACTGAAATACTACACAGATTTATAATGCATTACTTAGAATTAGATCCGAGGTGGTCTTAAACATAAAACAGCCGTGAAACGTTACAAAGCAGGTCGTTAAGAATAATAGGCGAGTATTTTGCCCAAGTAAATTAACTCTGACAACTCAAAAGGTTAAAGTGAGATTCGAGATCCGAATGGAGAACAGCCGCAGATTTATCCCACCACCTGTGAAGCTTTTTTCATCGGGCTTCAAACAGAAACGAAATACTTACAAATTTTCATTATTATTATACTCTGAGTTGTTGTTCTGAGGACCTTTGGGGGCGGCGGCGGGACTAAAGTTGCAGGGAAGGGGAAGACGAATAAGTATAAGAAAAATAAAGAAAAACAAATAAGAACACCTGAGAAGCACACTCACACTACAAAATAACGCACGCACATACACACACACAAAATTTAAAAAAATCGTGCATTAAAAACAAAGAATCGTGAACTAAAGAAAAGATTTCTACACTATATTTTTTGGGGGGGTGGATTTAGTGTATTCTAATTATCGACCCCCACTGCATTACAACACTTAAGTTTAAGTGAACTTCATTTTCAGCAAGAGTAATATACACAAATACTACACTACTGTCGACAACCAAAGGAACAGCCAATTTCTCTCTATTTATTAATTTAAAGTACTACACAAATTATAGCGCAGTGTAGCCCGAAATATAAAGTTTGTTTTACCAAAAACGACTCGATCCAAACGCAAATTAACATACTAATAAAAATTTAAAAAAAAATTCTGTTTTAGACTTTCTGTGACTGACGACAGCAGTCAAACCTATAAAGTCTTCAAAGAATTATACAAACTTGTTTACAAGTTACAGAAAATGGAATAAAAATTAAATTTGTCACAAACCGGGAAAAAGAATCCTAAAACTTATTTAAAAGTGAGCAAAGTTGCGGGTTAGTTTACAGCGAAGAGGGCAGTAAGTGTGATTAGCAAAAGATACTAGAAATGTGATTATTTAACTGTGGCAATTGGTGACAGAAATTAACTTCATATATGGTTAAATATTTGACAAAAAAAAAACGTAAAATATGTTAAATGCATCAAATACCGAAATACAATGAAATAAAAAGCACGCAAGAATGCCTTCAACCAATTAATTTCCTAAAGCACCACCACATTCACTTAACTTGGAATCACATGCTTTGTATTATTTAACATACCTCAAATTAAGTTTCAAATTACGATCTTCATGCCTATAATAATACAGTTAGATTTACGATTAAAAAAAACGTAATAAACTCTAGAACTTTCCTCAACGAAGAAAATGTTTGGAAACTGTTATTAAAGGATGACAAAGTAACGCGAGTGAACACACAAATCTGATTTGAACTGGTTTAAACTAGTTTCAACTTGGTTTTTAACTCGTAAACAGCAATTATAAAGTACATGTAATAAATATTACTTGTCTATGTTCACTCGTGTTAATATAATTCAAATAGGATTTGTCTCTTCACTCGCGTTACTTTATACACACCCTGTATATACTGTACTAAATTAGAATTACTTTTCAAGCAAAATAATAATGGTGTTCCGAAAATCTGCTTCATGAGGAAGTAATTTTAACAAAATACGCTTTCTGTCATGCATATACATTATACAATCTACTATCTACTTTAAACCAACTAACATCTGTATTCTCCGAAGCACAACTGATTCTGAAGCGTTTATACAAGAATAAGAATCTTTTATAAGTATTTCTAATTTCTCATCACGTTACACCACCAATCGATACTCAAAACAAATAACTTTACATTTTACGTAAAATAAGAAAGATTGGAGCAATAAAACTTGGGAAGCTATATACGAATTCTAACGTATTTAGCATTCATCACATTATATATTAACGCCATTAGTATGTTCTCAATTGCTAACAAACTTTATTATGATCTGTACGATTTTGTTTAAAAAGGAATGTCTATTATGATTTATAACCCCATAAACTGCAAGTCCAAACACACTGTAACATAACATATAGTAGTCAACCGAAAACATTTTTTTATATATATATATATATATATATATATATATATATATATATATATATATATATATATAACTGCAATGACCGCGCAGTATATAAATGAATAGAAACGACATAAGTGTTAAGGAACGTTTCTGCACACGAGGAGGAGAGATAACGAATAATGAAAAATGAGGCGAACCGCCCGGGAATCGAACCCAGGGCCTTCCAATTGCCGGTTGGACGCTCTACCATTATGCTACGGACCTCACTCAATCACAAATCCAACCGGCAATTGGAAGGCCCTGGGTTCGATTCCCGGGCGGTTCGCCTCATTTTTCATTATTCGTTATCTCTCCTCCTCGTGTGCAGAAACGTTCCTTAACACTTATGTCGTTTCTATTCATATATATATATATATATATATATATATATATATATATATATATATATATATATATAAGGGTGGTCCAAATCCATAGGGGGAAATTTCAAAATTGTCTTAGATAGTCTCCACAAGTGTGGTTTTTGTTCATTTAGTGTCCACATGGTCTGTGCAAAATTGCAGCGTGATTGGTGAATATTTAGAGGTCGCCCCACTCTGAATATATATATTATATAATGTACTTTTTCTTCCGTAGGTCCGATGGCTCAAACTCGATCAATTCCAAAAGTTTGGCTTCTAGGGATGGCAACTGGAACTTTATCCACGTCAAGGCTCCCTACATGCCTTGACGCCCTCCTCTTTGGGCAATACCACCACATCAATCAAAAGCAAACCACCTCCGACAGTCTGAACTAGGCATGCCAGAGGGTGATTGAAGTCTGGACCGAGCGCGGATCCCAACTCAACGGATCGACTCCTGTGTCCGTAAGCTTTCAAAGCTTTTAGACCGCTACAAAACACTCAAGAAGCACAGGACCAGGCAACGTGCCAGCGATAGAATGAATGAAGACATCTTCAAAGCGGACATCCAGGAACTGTTTGACATCGCAACCAGTGATGCCATGAGCACAATCGTCAACGTTGAGGACCGAAATTTCCTGTCCATGCAGCGCAAGGACGTCAATTCTTGCAGCATGGCTGGCATTGATAAGGAAACGACTACACAAGAGGACAGAAAGCGATCCAGAATGGAGAAGGAAGCCAAGAGGAAGGCAAGGCATGAAGCAACACAGAAAGATTTGGAAGAAGCAGGAGTGTCATCAATTGATCTTTCCTTTCTTCTTCTTCCCTTTTTTCGCAAGACGACGACGACTATAGACCATCGGTTCCGATTCCTTCTTCGTCTGAAGCTCCGGCACCAAAGCGTCCCAAGAAACAAGGTTACGAACATTTTCCAATCTCCAGAAGTCATTGGAGCAATGGATCGCACCAATCTTTCTGACCGGAATGCTGTTTTCGTAACTGGAGCTGTATTACAGGCCGCGGGGCATGATCTGTCTGGGATGACGTGCTCTCGGAGCTCTATTCATCGCTACAGAGAAAGGGCGAGAACAGGCAGCTCGAGAAGACCTAGAATCATTCTCTCTAGAAGACCTTGTCCTTCTCCATTGGGACGGAAAGCTTCTCCCCGGCATTGAAGGGAAGAAGACGAAGTGCATCGGATAGCAATCCTTATAACATTCAATGGACAGGAGAAGCTGCTTGGTGTCCCAAAGATGAAACAAGGAACTGGAGAAGCACAGGCCCAGGCATGCCTTCAAACTATGAAATTATGGAACGTGGAACAGCATGTGAGAGGTCTCGTCTTCGATACCACTGCGTCAAACACGGGTTTACATCGCGGAGCCTGTGTCAGGATTGAAGAAGCATTGGGTCACGAGCTAGTTTGGATCGGTTGTCGACATCATATACTTGAAGTCGTACTTGCTGATGTCTTTGCCTCAATATTTGGCTCAACAGGAAGTCCTGAAACAGGCCTTTTTAAGCGATTTCAAAAGGAATGGCCATCTCTCTCCCACGAAGCATTTGTCTCAGCATCGGACAGCTTGTTCGAGAACCCTCAACTCCAAAAGATGAGAAAAGAGATGCTCACTTACTTACCTAACGCTCTTCAGGCAAGCCAACCTCGTGACGACTACAAGGAGTTCCTTGAACTATCTTTGCTCTTCCTGGGGGGAAAGACTGGTGGTCAACTCTTTATCCGAGCTCCGGGTCCCATGCACCACGCGAGATGGATGGCGAAGGCGATTTATGCGCTCAAAATCTACCTCTTTCACTATCAATTCAAGCTCACAGCACGCGAAGAACGAAACGTGACTCAGCTGGCTTTATTTGTCAGTCTGATTTACGTCAAGTACTGGCATGAAGCGCCAATGGGGACACAAGCTCCTCTCAATGATCTCAAAATGCTGCATCTTCTGGAAAAATATCCACACGGAGGAGCTGCACAAGCGGCGAAGACAGCTCTAAGACGCCACCTGTGGTACTTGTCGGAGCATCTGATTGGACTGGCCTTCTTCGATAATAGGATCGATCCTGATACCAAAAGGAGAATGGTTCAACACCTCCAACATCCCCAAAAGAATGGCTGCCCCCGACGAATCGACATGGCGGAAGCTGGTGTTGAAAATGATGTGGCATCCTTCGTCACGAAAAGGACATTGACCCTCTTTGATGCCTTGAAAGTTGGAGGTAAGGAGGAAGCGCGCCAGTTACTTCAAAAAGATCCACGGGAATGGCCAAATGACAAGAACTACAGGGAACTTAGAGATCGCGCCTTAAAGATGAAAGTCGTCAATGATGCTGCCGAGCGAGGTATTGCTCTCGCACAACGCTACAATGACACTTTGACACGAAACGAGGACCAGAAGCAGTACCTCCTACAACTCGTAGCCGCCCACCGAAAACAGATACCAATACCATCCAAGGCGACTCTGATGCAGAAGAAATGAAGATACACCCATTATCATGTCCTATTGTCTTACTGTTTTCTTTCATATTCTTTGAGAACCAAAAAAAAATTTAGTTATTCAGTTGTCTATATATTTTCCCAAATTTTCAAAGATGGGGCAAGTGGGGCGACCCCTAAATATTAACCGAATAACGTGAAACTTTGCACAAATACTGTCCACACCAAGAGGCATAAAACCAACCTTGTGGAGAGAACTTAGTCGATGCTTTAACTTTTTGGACCACCCTAATATATATATATATATATATATATATATATGCGCCTCAGTGGTGCAGTGGTTAGCGTCGCTGACTACGAATCCATCGGCCCCGGGATCAAGACTCGGTGACGGCAGCCGGCGCGCAGCAAAACCCAGCTGTTCATCCTTCCACACAATAAAGTGGTTGGTAGATAAATGGGTATCCTGGGTGGCCTAGTGGTTAAGACGCTGGGCTGCTGGTGGGGCGTGGTTCGGATTCCACGTTAATCTGTAGGTCCAAGGTGGAGTGAAAAGCTTGACCTTCATCAGAATGAACAATTCGGGCGGAAGCAAACCAAAGGTGTGTTTGTATATATATATATACACACATTTTAACTGCAAACAACACACGGTAAAATTAATATAAAGAACGACTCTTGTATAGAAGAACGTTCCGCACAAGATGAGGAGAGAGAACGAACAAATGAAAAATGAGGTAACCACCAGGGATCTTCCGATTGCCGGTCAGATATGCTATCCACTACACCATGGGCCTCGATTGATCAAAAGTCGTAATTCTCCTACATACTATTCCCGGGTGGTTACCTCATTTTTCACTTGTTCGTTCTCCCTCCTCATCTTGTGCGGAACATTCTTCTATACAAGCGTCGTTCTTTACATTTTATATATATATATATATATATATTATATATATATATATATCCCTTTGCTTTGTCCGGAGCGATAGGGCGCGTCCCTCTGTGGCGAATGTGGGAATACACCGTTCTTCGGTGTAAGGGCTTTCTCTGCCCTCGTGGACCATTGGACCCGTTTGGGGACCCGGCTGATCTCCTGCTTCTTTTTCTTTCTTCCTCCTTTAACCCATTCTTTCTGGCTTCTCTCTCTTTTTTGGCGTCGTTCTTTGGACCTTGATTTTGACCCCTTCCTTGGCCCTTGGGTGTGGGAGGTGGTTGCCCTGCACCCTTGTCGCTTTCCAACCAAACCCAAACCCTGTCCCTGCCGCTTTTCACCGCGCGTTGGATGAGAGTGGCCGCCTTTCAGGCACAGGGACTGGGTACGGGTGTATCTCCCCTGCGTGACATCTATCGGCGGTGCGACCAAGTGTGCCCACGATTCGCCTTTCCCTTGTTGGAGTCGGTGGTGGCTGGATGCGCGCGGGGGATGAAGTTCTCTTTTGTTTCGCTATGGATACTTCTCCCCCTCGGCTTACGACTACTGCTTCTCATTCCAGGACTACTCCTTCTCTCAACACTCGGGTGGTGGGCAACCAGGCCCTCGAGTCCTTTACCACTGGAAGACCGCAACCTAATTGGGTTGACCCCCCTGTGGAAGCGGAACGCTTGCACTCTCCTTTTCCGTTGCCGACCCTAGTCCGTCCCTCGACTATGCCCTTGGACCTACACTCTCTGGAGCAGGGGTCTCGCCCCAGCCCACTTCAGCCACCTTCGGGTAAGTCAAGTTCCACCGAGGACTTGCCCCCACAACCCGGCTTCTTGCTCTCCCCATATGCCCCCCCTCACCCGCCGTCAGCCCACCTCCCAACGGAGAGAGCCTCGAGGCGGACGGGGAAGCCAGCATTCACGGCCGTCCTATCGACCGTTGAATATCCCAGTCCATTTCGACTCTACAGCCTCCCTCTCCCTTCCAAGTATCCACAAATTCCTGAACGGACGTTCCAGGCGATCCGAGCCCACAGCAACTCCAGCCGCTATGACGTACGCCCACAGAGGGATAGCTCCCTCCTCGTAAAATCACGCTCAGCCGTAGAGACAAAAGCCCTACTCTCCGTCACTGAGGTCCTTGGATGCTCGGTGTCCGTTTCCCCACACCCTCGCCTGAACCAGAGTCAGGGCACTATTTACGCCACCCGCCTATTGTCGATCGCAGTGAACGAGCTCCTGGAGGACCTCGCACCCCAAGGAGTCACTAAAATTTATCGATTCACATCCCAACAGGGAGGCACCCCTTCCCCCACCCCACGTCTGCTCCTTACTTCCAATACACTAATCCCTCCCGGCCGCATTGTATGGGGTATGGGAGACCGCGCGTCATGCGAGTTTTCTATCCGCCCATACGTCCCAGACCCGACCCATTGCTTTAAATGCAATAAGTTTGGACACGTTAGCTCCGTTTGTCGGCAGCCGCATCAACTGTGTGTTCACTGTGGACGACTCGCTCACCCTGACAGGTGCCCCAACACAAATGCTCCAACTGTGAAGGCGCACCCCTCTTCATCCCGCAAATGCCTTTTCTTCAAGTTCGAGAAGGAGGTCCGAGGCCTACAAGTGACGGACTTCCTTAGCCCCCGTGAGGCAAGACAGGATGCGGAGTCGGGAGGTGAGGCCGGCGGTGTCCTATGCCGCTGCCCTCGCTGCCCCCCTATCATCTCGGCACGCGGCCCTGGCCTGCGCACCCCCCCCGCCACTGTCTCCCCCCCTCAAAGAAAAATCCTCGCAGGACCCGACGGGTGTTCCCCCCACCATCCTTCTTCCCGCACCTCACCTGCCACGAATCCCCAGGAGTCTGGGACCAGGACACCCAGGTCCCATCCACCTCAAACCCTGCCTTCCCAGTACTCCCTGCACACGCCCGAACCTGCCGCCGGAGCAAGCCGTCGAGGCGGAGACGCCGGAGCGTGTCGCCAGACCCTCCGGCCTTCCAACGTCTCTCTCCCTCTTCCCCTAGACCAAGAAGACGGCTCGGACCCTCACACCGCCCACCACGTCTACTATGTCCATCTCTCCCCATCGCAGAAGTCCCACCACTCTACCCCACAGACTCTGACAATAGTGGCTGAAATCCACGACCCGCCCCGTACGACGAGACCCAGTCCGAACAATATCCTCTCCCCCGAGGATCCAGTGGATGCGGCCCTGGCGCAGCTGCACGGTGTGACCGAGGGAAGCTCGGCCCGCGCCCACGAGTTCATGGATCTGCCCTTGCCTCCTGGTGCCATTTTCTCCACCCCTCCACGAGACCACTCTGGTTCACCTCCTTCCACCCCCATAGTACCTACCCCCCAACATCCCCGGCCCCCTCCTTGTCAGCACCCTGAGTACGCCCTCCCTCCCACCCGCCCGGTCCTTTTGGTACCCCTGTCACCACCTAGGGTCCGCCGTGAGACCCCGGACAGGCGGGGTAGCGCCACTTTTGGGGTTAACGTGCCCCCTCCTGGCCCGACCATAGAAGCCCGTCAAAGCACTTCTGACCCTCTCAGCCCACGATGTTCCTCTGCCTGCCGTGATCCACGCCTCCGGTCTCGCTCGGCCGACTCGACCCCGCGCGGGGTTCGACAGGCCGACCGATTCCTTCCCTGGTGAACGGTAGATAGCCAGCCATGCTCCCGACCCAGCCTTCAATTTCGCGAACTCCAGATCTCCCTTCACACTCCAACCTCCTAGCGCCTACACCTTTACCCATCCCCCTTCATCAACTAATGGATCCCCCGAAAACCACAATAGTCCACTGGAACTGTCGAGGAATATTCGAACTATGAAGGCCTTAACTCCTTGATTGCCACTTCCCGTCCGGTGTGTGTCTGTCTCCAGGAGCTAATCCTGGGGACCAGGCCCATGCCCTGCCCTACTGGTTATTTTTGCATCGCCACCCCGCCTCCTACCTGCACTCGAAGGGGAGCTGCCATCCTCGTACACCACGCAGTCCCCTTCTACAATCTCTCCATCCGGTCCCCGCTACAGGTGACTGCCGTCCGGCTCTCCCTGGATAGACAGTACACCGTCTGCTCAATCTACCTCTCCCGCGACGACCTGGTGGAAGTCGTGGAACAACTCCCAGGCCCTTCCTACTACTGGGCGATTTCAATAGTCGCCACCCCTTGTGGGGCGACACACCACCACCTATATGGCCCCAACCCTGATATCGTCATGACCGAGCTCTCCTTCGAGTGCCTCAACGATGGCTCTCCTACATTTACCATGCCACCACCTGCACTCCATCCTGTATAGACCTGTCCCTCGTTTCAACTGATGCCCTCCTAGACTTCACGTGGCAAGTCCTCCGAGAGGACCATGGAAGTGACCATCTCCCCATTAACTCACCCTCAATCGACCCGACCAGACTGTTCGGGTACCGGTAAGGTGGGTTACTACCAACGCGAATTGGGCCCGCTTCCGCGACAACATATACCACCCTTACAACTGCCCACTTCCCATCCATCGACGAGTGCATCGCATACTTCGAGTCCGTCGTTCTAGCGGCCGCAAGCACTAGCGTACCACAATCCTCCGCCTACCCCCGCGCCCGACGGGTGCCTTGGTGGACCCGGAGTGCGCGGAGTGCGCGCCAAGAAGAAGGCAACTCGGCGCTTCTACCGGACGCGACTCCCCATCCATCGCACGGAGATGCAGCGGGTCAGGGCCATCGCCCGCCGCACAATGAAGACAGCGCGCCGAGCCTCTTGGCGTGCCTTTGTGTCCGGCATCACCGCCAACACACCTTCGGCTACCATCTGGAAGAAGGTGCGGGTGTCGAGAGGCGACATGTCCCCTCCCGACCCCCGGTCCTCCGGACTAACGACGGACTCCTATGTGAGCCCAAGTCGGTGGCAACCACCTTGCTTCTACCTTCGCCGCCGTTTCTTCCTCTGCAGCCAATTCCGTACCCGCCCCTGACGATAGCCCCTCTCCACCGTCCATAGACAGCACCTACAACCGATTGTTTACCATGCGTGAACTACAGGCGGCACTGGCCTCTCGACGATCCCCTTGTCCCGGTCCGGACGGTATTCCGTACGGCATGATCCAGCACATCCACTCTACCTTACAAATTTTCCTGCTAGACCTATACAATCGCATATGGATAGAGGGCGCCTTCCCCTCTAGGTGGAAGGAGGCCCACGTCATCCCTATCCCCAAACCCGGCAAAGATTCCCTGGACCCCACAAACTACAGACCAATCGCCCTGACGTGTTGTGCCTGCAAGATCCTCGAAAAATGGTCGCTACGCGATTATCGTTCGTCCTTGAACATAGCAATTCCTTCCCGTCTACCCAGTCCGGCTTCAGACAATTCCGCTCCACCACTGATCCCCTCCTGCTTCTCAGCCGAGACATACAGGATGCCTTCGACAATGGACAGTTCGTACTGTCAATTTTTTTTGACATCCAGAAGGCCTATGACACCACCCGTCGAGCAATGATCCTCGGTCAGCTCCGACATCTGGGCCTCGTCGGAGCCATGCCGACCTTCATCAGGGGCTTCCTCTCTTCCCGGACCTTTAAAGTCCGGGTGGGCTCAGTCCTCTCTGACACCTTTGTGCAGGAGGACGGGGTCCCACAGGGAAGCATCCTCAGTGTTCTCTGCTTCTCCGTCGTGATGAACACGGTCTCACAATGCCTTCCACCCACCATCCGCTCTTCCATTTACGCGGATGACCTTGCAATCTACTTCGCAGGGCGAGAACCGTCTGTCGTTCAACGCAAATGCAGCTCGCCATCTACCGGGTGGAAAGGTGGGCGACGTCGGTGGGTTTCCGCCTCTCCATCCCTAAGTCCAAGTGTATGGTCTTCAGTAGAAGAAGACCCACAACCCTTCCTCTACCCTCTGTCACATTATACGGCAGTCCTCTTGAGGTGGTACCCTCCACGCGTTTTCTGGGCATGACCCTAGACCGACGGCTCAATTGGGTTCCCCATCTCAAGCACCTAAAGCAATCCCTTCGACGCCCCCTCGCTCTCCTGGATCACCTCTCTCACACCACATGGGGTGCAGATCGACGCTCTCTTCTTCGCCTTTACACTTCCATAGTACAGTCGAAGCTGGACTATGGTAGTGCAGTTTACGGTTCAGCCTCCAACGCCCGCCTCCGTATCCTGGACCCGGTACTTAATAGAGGCCTCCGCCTCGCCACCGGTGCTTTCCGCTCCTCCCCAGCCTCCATGTGGAATGCGATCATCTCCCTCTCGCCCTCCGACGGGGTCTACTCCTCATGAGGACATACCTCCGTGCACAGAGGCTACCTTCTTCGCTTCTGGGCACGGCGGTTTCAGAACTACCACCTCAGGGACGGAGCTGGCACTTCACTGAAGCGGTCCGCTCTTTCCTTGATCTTTTCAACATGCCCGCCCCCTCAGTTATCCCCATTTCATTCAGCATCTACCCCCCCTGGATCCTCACCCCTATCAAGTTTTGCAAAGATCTGTGCCCTACCGAAGACTACCACGAGCGCCATGATATACAGGTCACTCTTCCGCGAACACGCAACCCAACACCCGGACGCAGTCGCCATTTACACAGATGGTTCCCGCTCGGAAGCTGGTGTGGCCTCCTCAGCGGTGATTCTGTCCCAGCCGCTTTCCCGGGGCGTCGGCCTGCCCCGCGAGGCCTCCGTTTTTTCGGCGGAACTTTTCGCCATTACGGAGGCCCTCGATATTGTGCGCACCCACTCTGCCAGCTCTTTCGTCATTTATTCGGATTCCCAAAGTGCACTCTCTCCCTAGAAAGATTTAACTCCCCTCACCCGCTCGTCTGTACCATCCAGCAAACCTTCCACTTTTTAACGACCTTCCAACACAAGAATCGCCTTCTGCTGGGTCCCGGCTCATGTCGGCATCCAGGGTAACGAGGCGGCGGACCGCACAGCAAAGACGGCCTGCTCACTGCCGGCCTCCTCCCGACCCCTCCCCTTCTCCGACTTCTTCCCGACTTTCCGCTCCATATGGCAGCGGGAATGGGACCAGGCCACACAACGTAAACTACACATGATCAAGCCACAAATAGGATACTGGGCCTCCTCATTCCACAGGTCCCGCCATAAAGAAGTAATCCTAGTCAGTCTCCGCCTAGGCCACACCCGCAGACACCTTATGCCGAAATCGCCAGCCCCGCTTTGCCCTACCTGCCATACCCCTATCACTGTCATACACCTCCTGGTGGAATGCCCAAAGTTGTCTGCTCTTCGTCGCAGGTGTTTCCCTCTCGGCCGAAAATCTCATACGCGACCGTTTATGATCCATACTCGCCGAAGGCCCCCACTTTTCAACGGAAGCGATTTTCTTCTTCCTTACTCACTCCCATCTGCTCCATCGCATCTAAAGCCGTACCCCTCCTACCCACTATCCAGCGACTGACCCTTACTCACTCCCCTAGTCTACCACCCCAGCACAGTAACATCACCCACTCACTGCCTCGCCATGTACAGGGTGTCCTGTAAGTCTGGACCCATAGGGATTTATAATATATTTTTTTATTATGTTGCAGGTAAACCATGTCACTGACTAGAGAGGAGAGAGTTCAAGTTATTTTGCTGGTCGGGACCCGCAGTCACCGGGAAGTGGCCGAAGAATTCAACAATATGCATCCAGACCGCGCACCAATCACACACAGATGTGTTGGCAAGTTGATAGCCAAATTTAAGGAAACTGGATCCGTAGCTGACAAGCCTCGCAGAGGACCTTCAAGGACTGTTACGGAAGACGAAACCAGTACCAATATGTTGGCTAGCTTCGCTGTCAGTCCCAAGAAGTCACTTCGACGCATGTCCAGCGAAACTGGGACTATTTTGTAATTTTATTAATTTTGCCCTATGGGTCCAGACTTACGGGACACACATATATATATTTTTTTTGTTTCAAAGTATGACCGCTCATGGCCACCAAAAGAAAGGTGGATAGCAGAGCGAACACAGGACGAAGACTATGGAACAGCTAACGGAAATGAACAATAGAGGGGGGGGGGGGGGGGGGGGGGGGGGGGAGGCAGGAAGATCATAGCGGAGTCACAGCCGGTAAAGAATTCGGGAGCGAAAGAGGAAGGAGAACAACCCGGTTACCGAAAAGTAGGGACCTTCAGATAGAATAGCGCCAAGCCTATCACAAGGCCCGACTCTCACCAAAAAGGGAAAATACTCTGCGCACAGCGCAGAGTAAAGCCGACACTCCACCAGGAGGTGGGCTGTAAGTGAAACGTTACAATTGGGACATCGGGGCACCCGATCCCCGGCCATCAAATAGCCATAGGTCAGGTGGGTGTGGCCAATATGGAGGCGGGCCAGAGCCACCTCCTTATGGCGCGACCGATGGAAGGAAGAGGCCCAACATCCCAATTTGGGTTTAATCTTGCAGAGTTTGTTATTTGTAGCACCATCCCAGCGACTCTGCCACCGGGAGCGCAAAAACCTACGGAAGCCAGGGATATAATCGGAAAAGGGGAGGGACACGGGTGAAACCTGTAGTCGACACGCGGAACGGGCAGCTAGATCGGCAGCCTCATTTCCAGCCACGTTAACATGTGCAGGGACCCAGCAAAATACCACCTCCTTGCCAGCAAAAGCGACAAGGATATGGCACAGTAGCTGGATTCGTCCGACCAGTGGGTGGACGGGGGTCAAAACACTCCAGACCATCCAGGGCACTGCGGGAATCCGAATAGATGACAAACGACTCATCCGGATGATCCCGCACCACCTCCAGAGCGCTCAGTCAGAATGGCATAGAGCTCCGCCATGAAAACGGAAGCCTCATCAGGGAGACGGGTACATCGGGGAGCAAGGGCAGACGACTGGGGAACAGCCGCGGCCCCAACGCCCCCCGACCTCGAGCCATCTGTGAAAACCGCAACACATGCAGTGACACGCTGCATGCTGAAGGAACAGAGACCGAAGCAAGGCAGGGTCAGAATCGGCCAAGGTGCAACACCCTTGAAAGAGACCGGTATAACGGATGGAGGAGTGCCCATACCATCGAGGAGGGACGTCACCGTGTTGGTGAAATACCAACCCCCATCCCGGCAGAACGCCCTCTCCACCACCTGGAACAGAGGAGAGTTGGGAAGACGGAGGATCCCGAGATAGTGCTTAGCAATGAGGAACGACCTCCGATCCCCCAAGGGAGGGATGTCGCACTCAACCTGCAGACTATCAACCGGAGGAGCGGAAGGCGCCAGATGACATGCGCAGTCCTCCAGAGAGGACCGGATCCAGTATCCGAAGGGCCGTACGGGAGGCGGAGCCATACACCACACTCCCATAATCTAATTTTGACTGTACCAGGGACACGTACAAACGGAGGAGTGTCCGCCTATCCGCGCCCCATGTAGTATGCGACAGATGTCCCAGCAAATCCAGGGTACGTCTTGTAGACTCGCGCAGCCGGCGAAGGTGGGGAACCCAGCTCAAACGGCTGTCGAAAACCATACCCAGGAAACGCACTGATTGAACGAGGGCCAGAGGCTGACCCCCGAGTGTAAGATTAAAGGCCGGGACGGCGCCGGATCCCCGTCTCCTCGACGGAAGGAAGGCCACACACGAAGTCTTCGGGGAAGACAGCGTAAGGCCCACCGACGACGCCCAGCGTTCAACCCGATTGAAACTTGCTTCTCCACGAGGGGGGGACTCGTCCCCGCGGCATAGACAGCCAGATCGTCGGCGTAGATGGAACAGCGGACCGAGGGCGGAAGGGCTCCCGGTAGCGCAGACATGACCAGATTGAAGCAGGAGACGCTCAAGACACACGCCTGGGGCACCCCCTCCTCCTGAACATACAGGTCAGATAGGGCCGCCCCATTACGGACACGGAAATGTGGGCAAAAAGCCCACAAAACCGAGACTTCAAATGGTCCATGACAACTCCCCGACGGGTCGTGTCATAGGCCTTTTGGACATCGATAAAGACGGCCAGAACAAGATTCCGGCGGGAAAAGGCCTCCCGTACATCATGACCAAGGAGGAGAAGGGGGTCCAGAGTACCCCGAAATCGACGAAAGCCATACTGGGTTGGGGGGTATAACCCAAGCGACTCCAGTGTAAAGGAAAGTCGGACGGCCACCATCTTTTCAAGGAGCTTGCATAAGCAGCTCGTCAAGGCAATAGGCCGATAGCCCGCCACCTCCGCCGGATCCTTCCCCGGCTTAGGTATCGGGACCACAATCGCCTCCCTCCAACGGGAAGGGAACGACCCCTCAACCCACACCCGGTTGAAAAGATCCAGCAAGAAGTGTAGGGCCATCGGATGCAGATTCCAAATAAAGTCATACGGGATGTCATCAGGGCCAGGGGCGGAAGAACGACGGGTTGCCAAGGCAGCCCGAAGTTTCCGCATCGTAAAGAGACGGTTATAGGGCTCGTTCCCAGGCGGCGGGAACGTAACATCCGACAAAGGACGATCCGCAGCTGAAGGCGAACGGGAAACCGCAGCAAAAGCACTGGCCAGCCGATCGGCTACAGCAGCAGGATCCGAAAGGAAGCCGTCCCCGTCCCGAAGGACAGGGCGACTAGCAGGGACCGGCTTCCCCTCGATACTACGTACCTTCCGCCACACAGCAGCAGAAGAGGTAGACGAGGAAATGCCGGACACAAAAGCACGCCAAGAGGCCCGACGGGCCAACTTGAGAGTCCGGCGGGCGAAAGCCTTCCCCCGCCGCATCTCAATCAAGTGGTCCGCGCGCCGGGTGCAGTGGAAGCGGCGCGTTGCCCTCTTCCTCACACACACCGCCTGGTGACATGCTGAAGTCCACCACGGGACGCTACGAGTCCACGGGTTACCGGAAGATCGAGGAATACAGTCCTCCGCGACGCCCATCACCACCCGCTCGAAGAACTCCAAGCTCTCATCCACAGAGCCAAAGCTCAACACCGAACGGGCAATGACGGAACGAGCTCTGAAGGAAGGCCAGTCAGCCCGCGCAAGGCACCACCTCGGTCGAGACGAGACACCCGGCTGCGGTCCGACCGGCTCAAGACAGACTGGGTAATGATCACCGCCATAAGAGTCCCCCAACACCTTCCACGAAAAATCGAGTAAGGCATCGAGGGACACCAAGGAGAGATCAATACAGGTAGATGAACCCGTGGGTTCGTGGAAGTAGGTAGGTTCACCGGAATTGAGGCACGCGAAGGAAAGTTCCTCCATTAAGGAGAGCAACATACCAGCAACATTAGTCGACCGGACATCTCCCCAAGCCGGGTCGCGACTGTTAAAGTCCCCGAGGAGGAGAAACGGTCGAGGTAGTTGCAACACCAACTCGCGAACCGCGTCGCGAGGAGGGTCATGAGGAGGAATATAAATCGAGCAGGCAGGTACTGGCGATCTAAAAAGAGCCGCACATCCACAGCCTGCAAGGAAGTACGAAGAGGCACACCTCGCGAGGGTAGTGGATGATGTACATAAATCGCCGCACCCCGCCGGCGTGCGCGCTCATCCGGGGTGCAAGGGAAACCAACATAGCCAGAGAGACGAGGGAGCCCCCGCGCAGCCAGGATAGTCTCCTGGAGACAAACACAGGAAGGCCGCTCGCTCTCCAGCAGGGAGGCAAGGTTCTCCCAGTTAGCTAAAAGCCCCCTACAGTTCCAATGCAAAATGGAGCTGTAAGGGGAAGTGGCATTATAAGAAGCAGAGAAAGCAGAAAAATAGCCACGGACCAAGCTGAGCAGCAAACTCAACGGTCCGCAACCAGGGACGGAATCGGCTTCCCCGACTCACCCCGAACTGGGGGGGGGCCACCGACCCCGCAGCTGCTTCACCCGTAGTAGAACGAGGTGGAAAGTGGAACAGGGAGTTCAGAGGGGGCTCTCCTGAGGGGGGAGACGACGAGACGGGCCCAGCCGAAACCCCCCACTCCCCACCAGAGGAGGGCCAGGGAGAACCAATGTTCGAGGGCTCGTCACACCAGACAAGTGCTGACAGGGGGGGGTGGAGAGGAAAGGTCCACCACAGGTGGGAGAGGTAGATCCAGGAGAGAGACCCGACCACTCTCAGCAGGAGCCGAAGGGAGAGAGACTCCATGAAGAAGGGCCAGGTTCCTCTCGACCGGGTCCACCATGGGAACCGAGTCAGCAATCGAGGATGTCATGGGGCGGTGTACCTTAACCGACACCAGGACACTAGTTTGGGCACCGGGGGGTGACGCCTCACTAACCCTCCGTATAGGTGGGGGGAGTCCAGAGCGGATCAGGAGCGGAGCGCCGCTTCCCCTCCGGTGAAGAAAGGGAAGCAGGGCGAGCAGCGGTCATGATCGGGTCTGGAGGACTCCGACTCCGACCACGGCGACGCTTCCTCCTCCCCTTCGGGGCATCACCTTCCCCACCCGAGAGACGAGTAGGCAAGGATCCAGACCCCAAGGCCGGAGAGGGAGAAGGGGCACTTGTAGGCAGGGAATCAGATGGGATGTCTGAAAGTGAGGCAGAGGGACAAGAAGATCCCGCGGCGCCAGGAGGACCACCAACCCCCGGAACTTCCAGGGGGGGCACCACTCCGGTAGGCGCCGGGGTAGCACGGGAGGGGCCCCGAGGACCCGCCAGGGCCAAGAGCCTCAGCATAGGACAACCCCCGCGGCGGCTCCCGGTCACGGACCCTATCGCGCGCCTCCCGCGGGTTAATATGAGTTTTATCGCACTCAGAATATCAAAAGCAAATATAATTATAAAATATTAAAGCATAATTTTCTCATCATTTTCATATAAGTCACTATGCTCGCAGATGCGTAGTTAACAAATTATGTACATTTGAATATTATGACATTTTTGCATTTTTTTTCCCCCCGCCCTTCCAATATTTTGATTGGTGACGTCATGAGAACATGATATATGAACTAGATTTTTTAAGTTCTTAGGCCTTTTAAGTTGCTAGTCTACTTCTGTTAGGTTTTGATAGATGTTTGTGGCGATGACATGTGAACGGTGCGAATATTATTTTGAGGATTTAATATACTCTAGGCTAGGTTAGCCAGGGTTAGGCTAGTTTAGCCAGGGTTAGGTTAGGTTAGGTTAATTAATACCAAAATTAATTAACCTAACCTTACCCTGGCTAACCTAGCCTAGAGTATATTAAATAATATTCGCACTGTTCACATGTCATCGCCACAAACATCTATCAAAACCTAACAGAAGTAGACTAGCAACTTAAAAGGCCTAAGAACTTAAAAAATCTAGCTCATATATCATGTTCTCATGACGTCACCAATCAAAATATTGGAAGGGCGGGTAAAAAAAATGCAAAAATGTCATAATATTCAAATGTACATAATTTGTTAAGCACGCATCTGCGAGCATAGTGACTTATATGAAAATGATGAGAAAATTATGCTTTAATATTTTATAATTATATTTGCTTTTGATATTCTGAGTGCGATAAAACTCATATTAACCCTCCCGCGCACTAAGGAATTCGGTAGTCCTCAAGGACCGCATCTCGAATTCAAACTTGAAAACGGGGCAGTCCCGAGAGGAGGAAGGGTGGGCCCCCGAGCAGTTCGAGCACCGTGGGGGCTTCGTGCACGGGGTAGGGTGCGCAGGCCCACCACAGCGGACACACAGCTTACCCTCACAGCGGCACGCAGAGCTAACATGGCCGAACCGGTTGCAGCCAAAGCAGCGAACCGGGTCAGGCACATACGGTCGCACCGAAAACTCACACGACCGGCGATCACCCACGCCCCAGAACACCTGGGCCGGAGGCACAAGGGAGTCAAAGGTCAGGAGCAGACTAGCGGACCGGGTAAGAGCACCATCCCGGCGCGACAAAAAGTGGAAGACCTTCGTTACCCCCTGGGGAGCAAGATCCTCCTGCAACTCGCCAACCGGGATTGACAGCAGACGGGAAGCGAAAATGGTGCCCTGACAGCTATTCAATTGCGGATGGGGAGTCACAGAAACTCCGCAACCCAAAACGTCCTGCAACTGTAGAAGGGACTCAGTCACCCCCGAAGAATGGGACTTCAAAAGAAGAGACCCATCCTTCAGAGTGCGGATATCATAACGACAGGGAACCCCCACCGTCTTAAGACGCTGAAACACCCGTTCCGAGTTGCCCGGAAGGGAGCCAGCGGAAGGGCGGAGAACAAGGAACCTGTCCCCCGGACAAAAATTGACAGCAGGGACAGGTCCATGTGTAACGGTAATCGAGAGTGGGCGAGAGAACGAGGGCCGCGAAGACCCCACCCTACGGCCACCACGAGTCCGGCCACGAGAGCCAGACGCCGCAGAGGACGAGAGGGGGCCATACGGCTTTAAGGTCAATCCAGCGGAGGCAGAGGCCGCTGAACGACCAAAAGTAGAAACCTTATCCAAATCCAAGGGCGGGCCAGAGTCGTCAACAGGAGGGGATTGAAGTTTTGAAATTGAACCC
This sequence comes from Bathynomus jamesi, assembly GCA_023014485.1. NCBI lineage: Eukaryota > Metazoa > Arthropoda > Malacostraca > Isopoda > Cirolanidae > Bathynomus > Bathynomus jamesi. Next base: position 246,534 of record JAJOZX010005160.1, read on the forward strand.
ATATACAATAGCTTTACAAAAAAGACAGCCTCGGACCCAAGGCAATGCACCATCCGCCGCTGCATCCTTCAAGGCGCAGGCCCAACGTCCCGGGTAGCCCGCCCCCCAACCTGACTGTCGTTTTAAAAACAGCAGATTGGCTCTACGGAGATTTGTCCGTTAAGGACCTAGCAAAGACCCAATCCAGACGCAGAAGCGGTCCGGGCGCCCGTACCGTCCCCAGAGCACGGCTCAGCCACGGAGCGATGCCCCCCGGCGGGTGCACCCGATGACCCCAAGACCGCAAAATACAAACAGAGGGGGGGGGATACTACAATTGACAGAGGCACAAGACCGAGTCAAGACAAAAGAAATTCGGGGAGACGGAAAAAAAAGGGGAGCAAAAAAAAACGCAACTAGGTAACTCTTCGCCCACACCCGGCGAGGAGTTGAGGAAACCCCAACAACCCACGAGGTGTACGAGCCCCCTCGGCCCGGCAAGCCGGAGTACCTAATCGAGAGGATATATATATACATATATATACATACATATATATATATACCGGGTGTCCGAGAATTATCTGTACAATTTTTGGCTGTTATTAAAAGTCAACCATGAAGTGTAGAAATTCCAGTGTTGTCCCATTTTACAGAGAATCTCTAAGTTTTTTCTGATACCACGTTTTGACAAGTTTTTTAGAAATGTACGCGGGTGACAGACATTGATGATTTAAAAGCAAGAATCACAGCTGCTATTGAGCGAATTGATGTGGATATGCTGCAGCGTACATGGCAACATTTGGAGTATCGATTGGATGTTTGCGAATCACTAATGGTGCACATATGGAATGTTTGTAACAACGTTACTTTAATAAAAGAAACTTTTGAAAATACAGATTCTAAATAATCTTGTTTAAGAATTTTACGTGTTATCAAGAACTTTATTAAAAGATGAAATTGTACAGATAATGTTCGGACACACTGGAATTCTAAAAAAACTTGTCAAAACTTGGTATCAGAAAAAACTTAATGAGATTCTCTGTAAAATGGGACAACACTGGAATTTCTACACTTCATGGTTGACTTTTAATAACAGCCAAAAATTGTACAGATAATTCTCGGACACCCTGTATATATATATATATATATAATATATATATATATATATATATACGCGGTGAACCAAAAGTAGGTGGACAGTAGGTTGAATACGGTTTGTGTTATATTATATTATAACTAGGTGTTCATTATAACTATGGTGTTTGTGTTTTATTATATTAAATATTATAACTAAATTTATTTAAATTTTATTTTGTATTATAGTATACAAAAAATTAAATATGTATTCTCAAAATAAACGTTATCATTTACTGTCCACCTACATTTGGTTCACCCTATATATATATATATATATATATATATATATATATATATATATATATATATATATGATGGGGTAAGGAGGGGGGGGCAAAGGTCACCTGAGCCCGAGCATTGACAGGGTTAGTGACCGGCCCAACCCAATCCAAGAGGCTCACTGTCCAGAATCCGGCACCAATACCACTGAGCTCTATTTCTACTTGTCAGGGTTAAAAAATGCCACGTCTGACGACTTGGCGCTTTTTAACCCTGACACGGAGATTTGTTAAAAGAGTTAATTAAATCTAAATCAACAGTAAACTGTACTCACACCGTGCAGTTATAAATGTTTAATGAATTTCTTACTAAAATACTACACAGATTTATAATGCATTACTTAGAATTAGATCCGAGAAGATATATATATAGTTACTGAGTTAATAAACCCGAATATACACCAATTTGATAAAAATCCCACACAACAAAGCGAAACTTGGAACCGTTTTAACAGAAACAAAATCATTAGTAAAAGTTATAGGATTATATACAACTCTTATCTTCTATCACTTCTTTAACTGATACGAAGCATTTACTGCAATTCAGCAACCTTCTCCGATCCTTCATTATAATTTCAGGGAGCAAAGAAACTTAAATTCCGAACTGTTTCAAGAAACATCCACAACGATCGGGACTCTTCCGTTCCCATCTCAGACTCACCTGGGGATGAGGGGAAGTGGTTCCCCCTCAGCATCCACGAGCGTTCCTCCGGCATTGAGGACGTATCTATGATGGAGGGAGAAGAGAGCGTGACGACAGGTGGAGGGCGTGTCCTTCTCCGCTCCATCGGCATTCTTCAAAGGAGAAAATTCGTCCTCGCGAATCACCTCCCAAACAGCGAGGTTCCTGAAACAGTAAAAAATTTACAAGACGCTACAGATGTTACACAATACAAAGAGAATCTTAATAGTTAATGTAAACAATGAACTACACCGAATTAACACAGCAGTATTTTCACTAAATTTAAACAACCAATTTATTTCTTCCAATAATACGAGATTTGTGGTGGTTTAACGTCCTTCGTAACGGCAAAGGTCACGTGACAGAAGGGATCTATGGCTTTACATTGGCTCCAATCCATCTAAGAGTCATTACATCTGGACCAGTGGGCGGTCAGCAATCCATCTAGTGAACAGACCCAACGTCGCTTAACCTAACCTCACTGATCTAACGGGAATCTAAATTAGGGGTTTAAAAACTTCCCGCCTAAGATCATGTTGAAACCACCACCAGTCCCGGAAATGGTCACTCATAGCAAGGACTTGAATACATTATTATATTAACGGATTTGAGTATACAAAGTTTCTACTGGGTATTATTACATTAAAAATCAATAACCTGACGCAGTGTCAACAAGAGCATCTACACTCAAACTTATTTCATACGTCCTTTCACTGCAAATCGTCACTACTACTTTCAGGAGACGAACTTACTCTGCAAACTGGAAAACATCAAATACGAATTTCTCGAGCTTGATTCCGTTAGGTTTTAGAGGCTTCACCGTTTGTCCTTCTGTGGAACAATGTGGAACCTTCTTTTTGGCCATGTGGTGCATCATACTCTCTTCGTATTCACTAGAGAAGAGAGTCAAGTTACTTAAACGCAGAATGAAAGTGTTTATAAAATAATATATTACAATTTTACAATTTTTGTCGTTATAGTAATGTTAACAAATATTGTGAAATTGGACTATTTTATTTTATTTAATGTCCCTCAAGCTTTAGGCTTTACTAGGGTCTCAGATTAATCAATTACGACTAATATATATCATGAATAAAAGGTAACACTCGTGTCCCACATCCCCGACGGAAGTGAGGGGTAGGGGCAACCTAAGCCCGAGTCAAAGGGATGTGGCCGACCGGCCGCCGCTTCGTCGTGACGTAAAAGATAAAGAAAATACAACCGCCCAGCTCTAGGTAGCACTGGGGTTCGAACCCACGACTCAGGCGAGTCTCAGCACTGCCAGCGCCCTAACCGATCGAACCACGAGATGCTCATATAAATTAATTTCAAGTACATAAACGAAAATTAAAGAATGAATTTAAATCACTTTGAAGTCACTGAAGTCATTGTAAAGATATTTATTTATTTATTTTTTATAAAGTAAATATTACAATTTCTGTTATGCTACAATAATATTGTCAATTGGACTATTTCTTATATAACTTGGCCCTTAATCTTCAAACTTTATTGAGCTATGAGATTAATTAGAAATAAAACATGATATACAAACGAACTAATAGTGGTTATACAGTATAATGTTTCAAAAGTAAGGAAACACAGGGGGAAAAAATAAATAAATAAATAAATATATAGGGTGGTCCAAAAGTCCCTATTTATTTTGCTGAAATAATATTTCTATTTTATTTTCTACGGGCCATAGATGATGATGGATGTAAAAGAACGTGTGATGGTAGTAACAATTGATAAGAGATGCCTTTGAAAGAAATCCTAGAATGTCAACTCGCACAGCATCACGTAGACTGAGCATACCAAAAACAACTGTTTAGTCTAAGCATTTTAAAATCAACATTAAAAAAGAAAAGTTACCATATTCAAATGCTACATGAGTTACACGAAGAGGATTATCCAAGACGAGCCGCCATTTGCACAGAATTGATTGAAAAAGATCAGACCGAAAACTTAATGAACCACATTCTCTTCAGCGATGAGGCGACATTGCACACATGCGCTAAGGTTAATTGACACATAATTGTCGTATCTGGGCTAGTGAAAAACCAACCAAGTTCTATGAATAAGGGAGAGATTCTTCTAAAGTTAATATCTGGGTGGGTATGACAAGATCGAAGATTTACGGACCTTTTTTTTGCAGAAGCTACAGTAACAGGGTCAGTTTATCTTGACATGCTTCAACATTTTCTTGAACCCCAGCTTCGTTCAGATGGCACTCGACATTGTCATCTTTCAACAAGATGGAGCTCCATGTCACTGCAAACACCGTTCGGGGGTATTTTGATGAGCTCTTACCAAATTGCTGGACTGACGTGGTGGAAACAGGCCCTGGGCAGCACGATCTCCAGATTTAACACCATTAGACTTCTTTGTGTGGGGGCTTTATAAAGTGTGAGGTTAACAAAAGAGTTACAGGCCTGCAGGATCTGCAAACCCGCATTGTCGCGGCAGTGGCTAAAATAACCCCAGAGATGCTTGAGAATGTGTTCCGCAATGCAGTGAACAGATTTGAGATTTGCAGAGACACTGATGGTGCTCACGTCAAATCTTAGACTTAAGTTTGATAAATAAATATACATCTAATTATATTACTACATTCTTATTCTAAAATACGATTTTTTCAGCAAAATAGGGACTTTTGGACCACCCTGCGTATGTTTTTTTTATGCAGGAAGGAGGGGCCAAGGGCGAATGCCCGCAAAAACGCCCCCCCCCCCCCCCATAGAAGGAGAGAGCCAAAATCAAGGTCCAGGGTTTCGACATGCCTAGACACTGCGTTTGAAAGATGGGAGGTCATAGACAGGAGGAAAGATAGATTGAGGAAGATTGTTCCAGAGTTGACCGGTTGAGTACCGAGGAGGTACCAATGGCAACGGGTGCCAGGGAAAATTTTGTAAAAGTTTATTTTTCTTTCAACTATCCTAGCAGTAGTAGAAAACTGGATAGAAAAGTAGAAGGCTCTCTCCCCACCCTCCGCTCCCTCCCTGCCAGAGGCAGGTACGGAAAAAGGTTGAAGAAAATACCTTGACCCTGGAAAAGTAGCCAAGGAAATTTTACAGGAAAGTGGAGAATATATAAATAGCTCTATATTTAGCTTGCTCACAGAGACACCGTGCAAGCGATCTCCTGCAGAGCTTTCTTATGTTTTAGTCTTAAACTATGAGAGTATTCAGTACTTTGTCTAGCCTATTTTTAAACACATTTACACTTTGTCTGGAAACAACCTCTGAGGGAAGTTGGTTCCAGATATTAACTATTTTATAGGAAAAGAAATTTCCGCAGACTGAGGTCCTAAATGTCTTTACACACTCAAATAGTGTGCAAGATTTCATCTACCCTTTTCTTGAACTGATCCACAGAGGAACTGTTCACAACTTCCGAAGGTAACCTGTTCCATGTATCACAGATCTTATACGTAAAGTAATTCCCACACACACTAGTCCTAAACCGTTTCAAATCCAACTTCCAACCATTGTTGCGAGTTGGGTTATCATTTTAACTAAACATACTTCTAAAATCGACATCGTTGAACCCGCGTAAGAGCTTGAAAACCTCGATCAGTTGACCGCGAAGGCTCCGAATTTCAAGCGAAAACAAGTTCAGGGCGCGTAACCGTCGATTGTAGCCCATATGCCCAACGGAAGGGATTAACTTTGTGGCCCTCGCCTGCACTCGCTCCAGCCTCTCAATATCTTTCCTGAGGGTGGGCGACCAGAACTGCACAGCATACTCCAGGTGCGGCCGAACAAGGGAATTGTACAGTGAGAGCACAATCTCCTTGTTCCGAAACTGAAATTGCCTCCTGATATAACCCAATAGTTTCTGGGCTTTCTTTTCCACCTCTACACACTGTTTCGTAAACTTAAGATCGCTGCTAATTAGCACACCCAAGTCCTTTTCTAAATCAGTCACCTCGATATTACTACCCAACATCGAGTAGTCCGACTTGGGATTGGCGTAGCCAATGTGCATCACTTTGCATTTACCCAAGTTAAACGGCATTTGCCATTTTTCGGACCACTCTCCTATCCTACCTAGGTCCGCACGCAGTTGCTCGATCGCTTCGGGCGTCCCAACATTGGCCCAAGCTTGGTGTCATCAGCGAATTTGGCGATCCGACTGACGATGCCACCGTCGATATCATTTATGTAAATGATAAACAACAGCGGCCCCAAAACGGAACCCTGAGGAACCCCACTAGTGACCGAGGCCCAACCCGAACTAGCCCCTTTAATTACCACCCTCTCCGCCTATTCCTCAGCCAGTTTTCAATCCACCTACCTATTTCCCCACCGATACCCAGCGCGCGCACTTTCGCCATTAGCCGGCGGTGAGGTACCTTATCAAAGGCTTTCTGAAAGTCGAGATAAAGTATATCAATCGCCCTACTCTTATCGTACTCACTCAACATGACGTGGAAAAACTCGAGCAAGTTGGTGAGACACGACCTATGCCGTCTAAACCCATGTTGGGAGTCCCCAAACAGCTTGTAGGAATCCAAATGGTCAACGATCCTATCAGCTATTATCCCTTCTAATAATTTACCTACAACTGAAGTGAGACTAATGGGACGATAGTTCCCTGGACTTTCGTGATCCCCTTTCTTAAAGATAGGGGTCACGTTGGCTTCCCTCCAGTCACCAGGCACCTGGCCCGTCTCCAACGATTTGTTGAAGACTGTAGCCAGGTGGGGAGCCACCTGGTCGCGCACTCCCGCAACACTCTGGGGAGAAACTGGTCTGGCCCAGGAGCCTTAAACGCGCTCAGTTTGTCTATTCTATCGGCGATGACTGTCGCGGTACATCGAACACTATCCAGGCCAGCACCTTCGTGCCTCACGCCTGGCTCGGGGATGATGCGGGTGTCCTCCCTGGTGAACACTCCCGCAAAGTACTCATTAAGCACTTTAGCGATTTCCGCGTCGGAGGTCCGCAGAACGCCGCTTCGGTCCTTTAGCGGACCTATCATGCTTCTAATGGGCTTTCTACTATTAACGTAACTGAAGAACTCCTTAGGGTTCCCCTTGCAGAGGCTTGCCACCCGTAGTTCTTCGTTACGTTTCGCTAGTCTAACCTTCGCCTTCACTTCCCTACACAGGTGGACCATACGCTTCAGTGTTCTCATGGGAACGATTGGCCTTCGCCCTCCTATACGCTACTTTCCTATTTCGGATAGCAAAAGCGATGTCACGATTGAACCACTTAGGCTGCGTTGAAGCAGGGGTGACCGGTTTTGAGGGTATGGCAGCAGACTGCAGCACCATAAACTCGTCCCGGAATGCACTCCACACCCGCTCAACATCGCCGCCGACCTCTAACCCCATCTCACCGACACTATCCCTGAGGCTAACAAAGTCCGCCCGCCGGAGATCGAGCTTACTGCCTCTCGAGTTACTACGCTTCACCCGAGGGACGCACACACGGAACCTAATCAGACCGTGATCACTCCCGCCCAACGATTCGTCAACGGTGAGGCCAGTGACGAGGTTGTCTTCGGTCGTGAATACTAAGTCTAGAACGCTTTCACCTCGTGTAGGCTCATTGACCCACTGAGTGAGGAAGTTCTCATCAGCAAAGACAACTAGCCTCCTCCCTTCAGCATCAGCAGTCCTGTCTTCCCACTTCATGCCGCGACAGTTGAAGTCTCCTAAAACTACACACACCCTATCACCTAGCAGGCTACTGAGTTGGGTGTACAGGGCTGTATCCTCCTCGAGGAGGAGATGCGGAGGTCTGTACACCAAGATTAACCTATAGTTCGTCCCCCCCCACGTTCAGATCGACACCAAGCAGCTCCCTTTCCGATCGGAACTGGCAGTCAACCGGACTCAACGTGTCCCTGACGTATATTGGTACCCCACCCCCCTCCCCACGGGAGAGAGAGAGAGAGAGAGAGAGAGAGAGGAGAGAGAGAGAGAGAGAGAGAGAGTTACAAGGAAAAGAAGTACCTCAAAAGGCCTTGCGGCCCATACCGAGGAGGTACCAATGGCAACGGGTGCCAGGGAAAATTTTGTCTTTCAAACTATGCTAGCAGTAGTAGAAAACTGGATAGAAAAGTAGAAGGCTCTCTCCCCACCCTCCGCTCCCTCCCTGCCAGAGGCAGGTACGGAAAAAGGTTGAAGAAAATACCTTGACCCTGGAAAAGTAGCCAAGGAAATTTTACAGGAGAGAGAGAGAGAGAGAGAGAGAGAGAGAGAGAGAGAGAGAGAGAGAGAGAGAGAGAGAGAGAGAGAGAGAATCAGTAAGAGCAAGGGAATTAATGAAACGAAAAGCCTTTGATTCCACTCGGTCAAGTATGGCTGTGTGGGTTGAACCACCCCGCACGAGAAGCATACTCCATACAGGGGGGGGGGGGGGGAACAAGACCCCTGTACAGAGACAGCTACTGAGTGGGGCTGAAGAAACCACGGAGACGGTACAGCACACCCAACCTCTTAGAAGCTGTTTTAGAAAGAGAGTATATGTGATCTTCCCAGGAAAGATCACGAGAAAAGGAAACGCTGTTAAGAGAAGAGGAAGGATTGACTTGTGTGTTGTTGAAGGTAAGGGGATAGTCGTGTGGAAGATTGTGATGAGAAGACAGATGGATGAACTGAGTTTTTGAGGCATTGAAAGCCACAAGGTTTTCTCTGCCTCAATCAGAGATGGCAGAAAGATCAGAGGTCAGGTGTCCCATAGCCGTCCTACGCGAATCATGGAGTGACTGCTGTGAGGGACGCTTTGGGAAGTGGGTGGAGAAGTGAAGAATGGAATCATCGGCATACAAGTGAATAGGACAGGAAGTGCAAATTTAAAGATCATTAATAAATAAAAGGAAAAGAGTGGGTGACAGGACAGAACCCTGAGGAACACTGTTGATAGCTTTAGGAGAAAAACAGTGGCCATTTGCAACCGCAGCTATAGATCGGCCGGAAAGGAAATTAGAGATGAAGGCACATATAGAATAGAAACCGAAGGAGAGCAGTTTCGAAATTCAAGATTTGTGCCAGACTATCAAAAGCTTTTGATATGCCAGGCGCAATAGCAAAAGTTTCACAGAAATCCCGAAAGGAGGATGACCAAGAGTCAGAGAGATACGCAAGAAGATAATCAGTAGAGTGTCCCTTGTGGAACCCATACTGACGATCTGAAAGAAGAGTGAGGTGTTTAAGAATCTTCCTATTAAGGATAGATTAAAAAAACTTTGGAAAGGCAAGAAATCAAAGCAATTGGACGATAGTTGGAGGGTTGAGAGCGGTCACCCTTCTTTGGGACAGGCTGAATGAAAGCGGACTTCCAGCAGGAAGGAAAAGTACCAGATGAGAGACAAAGACGAAAGAGTTTACCTTGGCAGGGTGTCAGCACAGAAGCACAGTTTTTAAGAACAACAGGAGGAACACCATCAGAACCGTACGCCTTCCTAGAGTTCAGCCCAGATAGGGCAGAAAAAACATCTTTAGAAGAAATTCTAATTTCAGACATACGTAATGAGGTCAGAGGGAGGAGGAGATGGAGGAACAGCACCGGAATCGTCCAGGGTTGAGTTGGAAGCGAAAGTTTAAGCGAAGAGTTCAGCTTTGTCAGAAGAGACGGTAACTGAGCTGCAAAGTTGTTGAAGAGATCTTCGATATATACTGTATATAACGGGTGTGCCACAAAAAAAGGGGTACATTTTAAAAAGGCTATAAAATCAACATTTGTCATTTAATTTTAATAAAACTTCTACACAATAAAACATGTGTATTTATCTACATGCAAACAAGTTTTCAGACTAAAATATCAAATAATTCAATCTATCAACATTTAACGAAAGAGTATGATTTTTCTACTAAACATGCCAAAATTACTACACCTTTTTAATATTCTTTAATAAAAATAATTTTTAACGTGAAATTTACCCTAAATTCTTAAAAAAATTGTTCGAAATGCTTTCCTTCCATTTCAATAACTTTTTTTATTCTTGGCCAGAATATGGGAGAACTTAGCAGAGCGAGTCTACAGGACTAGGATAAAAGATGTCGCTCATTTACGCGAGATCATCATTCAAAAATGGGAAGAGCTTCCACAGGAACAAGTAAATCGAGCCATAGAAGAATTCAGGACAAGAATAAAAAGTTATTGAAATGGAAGGAAAGCATTTCGAACAATTTTTTTAATAATTTCAGGTAAATTTTATGTTAAAAATTATTTTTATAAAAAATATTAAAAAGGTTTAATAATTTTTGCATGTTAAGTAGAAAAACCATACTCTTTCCTTAAATGTTGATAGAATTTGAATTATTTGATATTTTAGTCTGAAAACTTGTTTACATATACTGTAGATAAATACACGTTTTATTGTGTAGAAGTTTTATTAAAATTAAATGACAAATGTTGATTTTATAGCCTTTTTAAAATGTACCCTTTTCTTATGGCACACCCGTTATATATATATATATATATATATATATATATATATATATATATATATATATATATATATATATATATATATATGAGGGGTCCCGCGTCTTAAGGTACCTAAGCGCCAAAATTAAAATTCGCCAGAAATCGCCTCCAAAGTTCAGCAATATTCTGGCAATAGTACCTGTTATTAATTGAGCTAGAACGTTCATTTTTGGCTAAATTAGAGTTCTAAGTATGCTAATGAAGATGAGTTTTGGGAATAGATTTTCATATTTTATATTTATTTTTTTTAATTTTTTGATTTTCTTATTATGCCGAACTTTGGGTGCGATTTCTGGCACAGAATGATTCCAGTGATTTTTCATCACTATCACTAGCACGGTGAGACATTGCTGCACACGTTGATAATAGTTAGAAGCCAGGTGAATAGAATAATTCACGCAATATTCAGCAATATGAGCACGAACACAGGACGCAGGCTAACAGCAACGCGAGTCTTAAGGTACTGGCGGGATGTTTGTGTCGTGTCCCTCTTGGCGCGTGGAGCGGGTGGCCAATCAGAAGGCAGAGCGGCGTGGCTGCCATGTTTTCATTGGCTCGCGCTCCTCCTGCTGTTCCCGCCACCCAGAGACCGAGGGTCCCACCCCCACCCCATCACCTCCCACCAGTTGAACGGGATATTGGGGCCTTAAGACGCGCATCACATCTGGGCGGCAGAGGTGAAAAAAGTAGTTCGCTTCATAAGGTTTTCAACCATGCTTCTAGTGTCGTAAGGTCATTATAACCTAAACCACGCGATGCGATAGAGGAAGGGTGAAAATACATAGTGATATCCATCAAAAACACATTTTCGCCTGTGGTGGCGCTTAGGTACCTTAAGACGCGCGACCCCTCAACTTATATATATATATATATATATATATATATAGGGTGAACCAAATGTAGGTGGACAGTAAATGATAACGTTTATTTTGAGAATACATATTTAATTTTTTTGTATACTATAATACAAAATAAAATTTAAATAAATTTAGTTATAATATTTAATATAATATAACACAAACACCATAGTTATAATGAACACCATAGTTATAATATAATATAACACAAACCGTATTCAACCTACTGTCCACCTACTTTTGGTTCACCGTGTGTATATATATTATATATATATATATATGTGATGTAGGTCACATCCGCATCCGCATAACATCCGCACATTTTCTCGCATCCGCACTTTGGACTGCGGATGTCGTGCGGATGTGGACCGTTGAGATAAAACGTCATTAATAAGCGGAAATTATCAAATTCTACTATATTAATAGAACTAGTTCATTGTGCGCAAAAGTGATGCAAGCGACAAGACGAGAGGCTGTTCTTGTATGAAGTTACTCTCTTGCAACCTACTTAGATCCACGTTACAAAGCTAAGTTATTTTCACCTAGTACATTAGAACGAGTTAAATCATCACTTGGCAAAGCAGTTGAAGAGCTTCAATCTCTTGAATCTGTCGCTTCGCCACCCACCAAAAGAATAAAAGTTTCAGTGACAGAACCAACACCTTCAACAAGCAAATCTATCACAGAATCTGTCTCTCAGTTTCTTGAGTCAAGCAGCAATGACGAGACCTACGCGATTTCAAAAGATGTAGTAAAAATGATCGAGAGCTATCACCAAGAAAAACGCCTGGCTGCATGTGACATTCACAATCCTATTAGTTGGTGGAAAAATACGCAGAATATCTATCCATACTTGAGTAAACTTGCAAGGAAACATTTAGCCTGTCCTCCAACAAACGTACCAAGCGAGAGATTATTTAGCAGTGCTGGATTAATATATGATGAAAAGAGAAACAGACTGGCAGCAGAAAAGGCAGAAAAATTAATGTTCCTTAAACATAACCTTCCTATAATTAAGTTTGAACATTAAACGATGAACATCTTAGTTTACTTTATTTTAATTACTCATTTATAAATATGCCTAATAAAACTTTAAACTTAATATAAATAGTTATCAAGCTAATTAAAGATCTCTTTCTATAAGGGTGGAGGAGGTTGGGGAAAGAGGTCGGTGGGGTGCATTTGAGTTGGGTTCACGTCCCGCATCCTGGTAACACAATTATGGTTTCTAATTGTGGCTGAAACTCAACAAAATATAACGAATTTATTTGCAGACGAATTCACTAATTGATTTCTATATTAGTTAGATGCTTGATATTATTTTATATGTTCAGAGAAAAGTACAGCAATTATTGTACAATTAATCAATTATACTACATTATAGCTACAGCTCTCTCTATATAATAACTTATTATATACGTTAAACACAACAAATCTCGAATATATCCTAAAAAATAACGAAAATGTAGACATCCGCATCCGCGGATGTTGAAATCAAACATCCTCATCCGCGGATGTGAAAAAAATGACATCCGCTACATCACTAATATATATATATATATATATATATATATATATATATGATACACACAGACCGTGCATGGAACAAGGAACTCTTCTGGAAGAATTAAATCCACTATAATCCGAGTAAGTAATAGTAAATGACAAACACTAGTTTTTTCTAGAGTAACAATAGTTACCCCTTTTTCTTTGATGTAATCAATCCGACGCGAATGCAACGAATCTTTTGCTTATATTGAGGTTCTGGATATAGTAGGCTAGGTGTAGCTGTAACCCCTAGATCCTGCCCTAGGGGCATCGAAATCAGCATCAGATAATAACCTTATTGCTCGTTTTTGGATGACAAAGATACTGTTTAAAATGTTGTTAACGGAATTTCCCCATCCAAGGGTGCAGTACGTTATACAAGTAAGAACAAGGGTATAATACAGAATTAATAAAACCTGTTTCGGGACTAGACCTCTACATGTCTAACTTTAAACATTATAGCAACGCTCCTTGAAATTTTTTTTAGATGTAATTTACATGGTCATTCCACTGCAAATTTCCGAAGAAATTTTGTTACAGTACATTCCTTTAGAGTGATTTCATCAATGTTTAGTTCATTACGATACATATTTCATTTATTGTAGAAGTCATGAAATTGTTTTTACTGGTATTTACAGACTTTACTGGAGATTAAACTTTTCACTACTTCGATAAATTCTGATTTAAATATGTACTCAACTGAATTAACAACTTCCAAAGAAATTATAGTTGTATCATCCGCAAACATTATGAAGTAATAAAAGTAACCGACCGTGGACCCAAGACTGAATCCTGGAGTACACCATGTTTAACAATCGCTTTAAGATGAAGAATTTTGGCATAGGGATGTGGCTACCCCACCTCCCGCCGTAAAGTACAGCGAGCTCCGAATCTCCCACGATAGAGGCAGGGAAGGATTGGGCTAGGGACCTATCCTTCCCTCTTTCTCCTCACGTCGGTCGGAAATTGCTTCGGACGTCCGGGATATTTCTACTCTCTCACCCCAATATTTGTGACAGGAGATTCTGTTAATGACTGATTGAAGAATAATAATAACCAAAATTAAAATTCCCCTCAAAACTAATTAACTTTCACAATTCCGTTGGAAATCAATTTCTATATACACTGCAAACTTTCAAATATACCTAATAAAAGTAATTTTAAGAAAACATTTATACATTAATTGGAGTATAAAAGGATAAATTCAAAATATAAGAAGAATACGCTCCTCTTAAACAAACTACATTCAAAATGCCAACTTTTTAGAATCTAAAATACAAGCCAGTGTAAATTACTAAGCTATGATGATAACGTTAACATACGCAGTTAGTTATCTACTGTCTTGAAGTATTTGTAAAATGTGTGTTTAAATGAACAAATTCATTGCTCAAATTTTAGGACATTCTTAGAACACTTACGAGCAGAAAAAACTTTACTTAATACTTTTATAAACAACAACGAAGAGAAAAGGATACAAAACAAATAAAGAACGAGTTTATGGATTGTTTTACAATTTATCATATGAAGTTTTCATGCAATATTTGTCGAGTGTTGGCAACTAAAATGCAACTTCTTATAAGAAATGCATCAGCTGAATTTAAATTGGATTTTAGCATACTATGTCCCCGAGTACACTTAGCTTATCAAAGAGCCTGCATAGTACAAGATGCTTAAACTGGGGGTTAATATGCAGCAAATAACCCAACCTCGAGTTCATAATTTTTTATGTTAGCATTCGGTAGTATGCAGCAACAGAATAAATCTGTTGAAAGCCAGACCCCTCCCCCGAATTCAAAATTAACGAAGTTATTGATTTTTTAAGTTTTAACCATTTATTTGTTTCGCGACCTGCCAGTAGGCACAAGACATCCTCGCTCTCAGACAATTTTCTGGAAATGTGTGGACGACCAATCACAGTGCACCTTTTTTAACCAATAGTAGGCTATTAATCACTCAAAAACAACCAATTGCAGACACGCCTTAATGAACCAATGACAGATAATTAGGAATTTTAAAGAACCAATCAAGTTGTTTTCCCGACCGTGACGTCATGGAAACTCCTCGGCCTTTGACACGGCTGAGTTAGTTCTTTCTGTTTTAATTTTTGCCGCGTAAACATGTACAGTGAGATTTGTGAAAGTTGTGACCTAGGCTACGTTGAAGTGTTGCAAATGGATAAATGGTAATCGGGTACTTACATATTATCGGGACTACCAAACTGTTTATCATGTATTTTTGCTCCCGTCATTTTCGTTTAAACTAACGAAAATATCACAACTTAACCTAACCAATCATCAAGGGCGTACAGTTGACCTAACCGGACATTCAATTAACCTGAATGCCCGGTTTGGTCAACTGTACGCCCTTGATGATTGGTTAAGTTGTGATATTTTCGTTAGTTTAAACGAAAATGAAGAGAGCAAAAATACATAATAAACAGTTTAGTAGTCCCGATAATACGTAAGTACCATAATGGTAATCTCTTCATTTAGGTTAGGTAGGTTAGGTAAGGTAGGTTAGGTAGGTTAGGTAAGGTAGGTTAGGTTAGGAACAACATACATTTTACGGGTGCCGCGAAATTTAGTTATTAGGGTCTATTTTCATGTGCTTTATTCAGAAATGCTACTCATTTGCCCCGTGTTTACTTGAAAATAAAACGGAAAAAAAACCCGATTTTTTTCGTACTTCCAATTAAATGCGGGACAAATGAGTGGCATTTCTGAGAAAAGCACATGAGAACACACCCTAATAACTAACTTTCGTACCAAAAGTCGAGGTGGGGCTATTTGCTGCATATTAACCAAACTGGGTTTTGGTGAATGCGAGGGAATGTGCTGTAATTAAAATGAAAAGTTCAAAGAAAATGGTCTACATCGACTGCAGTTTTGAAATATAAAGACCTGACTATGATAGGGTATTCTTTAGACTAATTTAGGTACTATGTTATTGAATTGAATTTAATAGTATGGTATGCTCTGGAAGAATGTTGAAAGCTTATTGACCATAATCTTTATTGTCAGAAATAGTCTAGTTATAAGACTACGTAGGCCATGCTACAATCCAAAGTACATTTAAAGATTAAGCAAATATTTTACGTAGTAAGCCTTAGAATGTGTCTGAAAACTGTTTAACGACCAAAGTTCAGCCCATACAAACACTGCTTAACCTCAGACTGAACACAAGCAGCCCAATCACATATCAGGAGAGAAAATATTCTTAGAACGGCTAGTGTAAACGTTTTGTAAAATATAAGCCACAACTGTAAAACAGGAACAAACGAATTAATAAACTGGAAGCACTTCTACGGGACAAAAATAATGACAAATCAACAACATAACACATTAGCTGCATATGGTTATGGTTGCTTCTAAAATTCCGTCCAGATCTAATTTCACTCTCATTACTGGCAATACTGTTTTCAAGTCAAGGCGAGGGCTATTTTTTTTTTCACCTAACAAATTCAGAAAGCAACTGCAACACAAGGTTTTCGTCTCTTTTCTTAGAAAACCATACAAGATAGGGATTACAAAGAAAGTCATTCTGATAATACTACTACTACTGCGAGGTCATTTAACATAAATGAACGTATTAATGGCTACTCCAAAGGTTCCATGCACTTTCAGTTATTACTATTAAGCACTGGAAGTTTTAAGAAACAGGTTCTGCCTTATCATCATCAAATAAACGAGAGAAATAACAAATGCGGGGGAAAAAAAAATAAAAAGCCAAATTATTGTAAATTTCACTCAATCAATACGTCGCCTACTCGAACTAAAAATTGGGGAGCAAAATACAAGAAAAATAACTTCAAAGGCAAGGAAACACTACAAAATGCAACTTTACCAAAAACTCTGAAGTGTGTACTTACCCGCTGGTTCAATGAAGAATTAGAGAAAAGATTCAGTTAATATTTTTAATAAAGTACTAAAAAGTGTAACAAAGTCAATCCTATACAAACAACCAAATTCTAAATAATTTTAATATCTGGAAACTAATCCGTCACATAATTTTATGTACAGTTGCGGAAGAAAGCTCGTCGGCGTCCTTATATGGCTATGTATGTACATGTCGAGAGCTCGCTGTTGAAGTTCTGGATGTTGATTGGTGGAAAATTTAGAGCCATATGACTGGGTGAAATTAATACGTTTTTTCACTAAGCCTACCCTTAGAAGTTTGGGTGAAAAGACAGCCATGCTCAGATATAAAATATAGAATGTAAGGAAGAAAGGAAAAGGTAGAAGCGAAAGCATACACATTCATTCACACCGGCATCCTACTGGACCAGTAGCCAGCTCTAACATGGTTAAATTCTACATCCGCAGCGCTTCATACACCATGTGTGTTGAGTGCGGGGTTTCTCCCGAGGTGACGTCCTTCCCTGGTGACCGCTGGGGTTAGTAACTGGTGGGATGCCCTGGTGACCCTTCCATTCAACTTGAACCGTTCGTGGGTGGTTTTTTAACGTATTAATGTATAATATTGTTTATGACACGACGATGGTAGCGTGAACCCATTTATGTTGTTTTTCTTTGTATTCTTTGTCACTCAAACCTGAACTGACACTGGTTACCGTAACAATTTAAAAACATAAGATTAAGTATTATATCTTTGTTGTATTTCATAAAAAACAGTTCAAGGTATGTTTGTTCACAAAAGGAATTAAATTACACTTACGTTATATAATTAATGAAGGGAAATAGGCCACGATCGAAGTCAAATAAGCCGAAGTGAAAAAGGGGATAGCCTAAATTAAAATGGGACAAGAATAAACTTAGGGCCGGAACGAAATTTCTCGCAAAACGGCCCTAGGGGAAAATTAACTTTAATTTACTGGCTTAAGTTCATGTTAAAAGTACGCCCCATTTGCCGCGGGTTCGATAGAAATATTAAAGTAAAAATGACAAGGGACGGCAAATAAGATCTTCTGATGGACTACCCTCTGCATGACTCTTGGACTGGGCTGCGGTCTCGTTTTCTCTTCTTGCTTCGAGAATTCAAATTTTTATATCACATTGGGAAAACGCAATCGTCCTTTTTTTTGTTTAATTCTAGAACTTAAAAACAATTTTAAACAGTGACAATAGTCACCGTACCGTGGTTCTAGACAGTCACCCAGTCGCTTGTAGTGCAATTTTCTGAAGTCACGGTAGAAAAAAAAATACACAACACACATTCATATTCGAAATGCTTATTCATAGAGGGTTATATATATATATATACACACTAAAATCACAGAATAACACGTGATCTTATTAATATGCAAACAACCACAGGGAAAAGGAAACACGAAGTCCGAGCGCTTTCGTGATATATTCACATCATCAAGGACTTCGTGTTTCCTTTTCCCTGTGGTTGTTTGCTTATATATATATATATATATATATATATGTAAAAAACGACGCTTGTGTAGAAGAGCGTTCCGCACAAGATGAGGAGGGAGAACGAACAAAAGAAAAATGAGGTACCACCCGGGAATCGAACCCGGGATCATCCGACTGCCGGTCAGATATGCTATCCACTACACCATGGACCTCGATCAATCAGAAGTAATTCTCCTACATATGAGCAGAAACTAATGCCCTGAGGGGGCACCTTCGCATGCCGTACATATATACATTTTAACTGCAAACAACACACAGTATAATTAATGTAAAGAACGACGCTTGTGTAGAAGAGCGTTCCGCACAAGATGAGGAGGGAGAACGAACAAATGAAAAATGAGGTACCACCCGGGAATCGAATCCGGGATCATCCGATTGCCGGTTAGATATGCATTCCACTACACCATGGACCTCGATCAATCAGAAGTCGTAATTCTCCTACATACGAGCAGAAACCAATGCCCTGAGGGGGCACCTTCGCATGCCGTACATATATACATTTTAACTACAAACAACACACAGTATAATTAATGTAAAGAACGACGCTTGAGTAGAAGAGCGTTCCACACAAGATGAGGAGGGAGAACGAACAAATAAAAAATGAGGTACCACCCGGGAATCGAACCCGGGATCATCCGATTGCCGGTCAGATATGCTATCCACTACACCATGGACCTCGATCAATCAGAAGTCGTAATTCTCCTACATACAAGCAGAAACCATGCCCTGAGGGGACACCTTCGCATGCCGTACATATATACATTTTAACTACAAACAACACACAGTATAATTAATGTAAAGAACGACACTTGTGTAGAAGAGCGTTCCGCACAAGATGAGGAGGGAGAACGAACAAATGAAAAATGTCGTTCTTTACATTAATTATATTGTGTGTGGTTTGCAGTTAAAATGTATATATGTACGGCATGCGAAGGTGTCCCCTCAGGGCATGGTTTCTGCTTGTATGTAGGAGAATTACGACTTCTGATTGATCGAGGTCCATGGTGTAGTGCAGGGATTCCCAAAGTGGTCTGTACAGACCCCCAGGGGTCTGTAGGAAGCTTCCAGGGGGGGTCTAAGCTTTTGGAAAAATAGTAACATTAACTATACTAACTATATTAACTATATTAATTATATTAACTATAACTATATTAACTATATTAATATTTAGGGGTCCTTGGTGGTAAAAGTTTGGGAACCCCTGGTGTAGTGGATAGCATATCTGACCGGCAATCGGATGATCCCGGGTTCGATTCCTGGGTGGTACCTCACTTTTCATTTGTTCGTTCTCCCTCCTCATCTTGTGCGGAACGCTCTTCTACACAAGCGTCGTTCTTCACATTAATTATACTGTGTTGTTTGCAGTTAAAATATATATAATATATATATATATATATATATATATATATATATATATATATAACTGTGAAAACTGAGTTCTGTATTGACAAAAAAGAAATACAAATTTACAACTATAACGTCCTCCAAACCGACAGAACAGCGAGACGTAAAGGAGGATGTGCTATTTACACACGCGAAAGGCATATGACAGAAATGACTATAAGTACTTCAAACAGCAACGTAGAATGTGTAGCAGCAAAAGTTGAAAAATTAAAGGTTAACTCAAAGTACTTCTATAATTTTGCAAAAAGGAAGTCAAAAAACCACACGACTATCGGACCTTTGAAAAACGAAGACTGCTTTATCTGATGATCTAACAGAAGTATCTGAAATATTAAGAGTTCAATACGAATCATCTTTCAGTATCTCAAAAACTGGGAAACTGATATGCGATAGAAACGCGTTCTTTGAAGAACTACAAGGGGAAAGTATAACGGACTTCGACTTTACGACAGATGATATTACTTACACAAGCTATAGGAAAACTAAAAGCACACTCAGCGGCAGGACCGGACAAATGGAATGCCACACTGATCACTGACCCCTATATTGGATATGGAGACGATCACTAGACACATGAGAAATACCGGACATCCTGAAGAGCGCGAACATAGTCTCAATATATAAAGGAGGAGATCGATCTGAGGGCAAAAACTATAGGCCAGTGTCGCTTACATCTCATCTCACTAAAATATTTGAAAGAATAGTTAGAGAAAAAATCTATGAATTTTTGGAAACTCAGAAAAAATTAAATGATAATCAACATCGATTTCGGTCAGGAGGATCATGCCTATCATAACTAATGGAACACTACAGGAACATTATTGATGCACTTGAAAGTAATGAAAACTATGATGTAATATAAACAGACTTTGCCAAAGCGTTCGACAAGTGTGACCACTGACCATGGAATCATAATACAGGGTGTCCGAGAATTATCTGTACAATTTTTGGCTGTTATTAAAAGTCAACCATGAAGTGTAGAAATTCCAGTGTTGTCCCATTTTACAGAGAATCTCATTAAGGTTTTTCTGATACCACGTTTTGACAAGTTTTTTAGAAATGTACGCGGGTGACAGACATTGATGATTTAAAAGCAAGAATCAGAGCTGCTATTGAGCGAATTGATGTGGGGATATGCTGCAGCGTACATGGCAACATTTGGAGTATCGATTGGATGTTTTGCGAATCACTAATGGTGCACATATCGAATGTTTGTAACAACGTTACTTTAATAAAAGAAACTTTTGAAAATACAGATTCTAAATAATCTTGTTCAAGAATTTTACGTGTGTTATCAAGAATTTTATTAAAAGATGAAATTGTACAGATAATATTCGGACACACTGGAATTTCTAAAAAACTTTAATAACAGCCAAAAATTGTACAGATAATTCTCGGACACCCTGTACATAAACTGAAATATATGGGAATAACGGGAAAAGTAGGGAAATGGATATATAATTTCCTTAATGAGCGGCGGCAAGTCGTTACAGTACAAGGAATATCTTCATCAGAATCAGAGGTCCTGAGCTCAGTATCACAAGGAACAGTATTAGCTCCACTACTCTTCATAATCATGCTAACTGACATAGATGACGACGTTACCAGAGACAGCACAGTAACATACTTTGCCGATGACACAAAGATCAGTAGAAAAATAAGAAACCCAGAGGATATTGGATCTCTACAAACAGACATGAACAGAATCTACAAGTGGACGAAAGACAACAATATGAAGTTTAACACTGAAAAATTTCAACTGTTACGGTACGGTACGGAAAAAGGGAGGACCTAAAATCCATGGAATACTATACCCCAAATGGACAGGAAATTCAGAGAAATTCTAAAGCAAAAGATTTAGGAGTTGTAATGACTGATGATGCGAAATTTGAAACACAAAATAAGATAACAGTAAACAGAGCAAAAAGAATAACTGAACAGATACTGAGAACCTTTAAACACAACTAAACAGCCTCTTCATTTTTAACAATACAGAAGAACATACACACATACCACATCACGCAGGATACTCAAACTCCTCCCGACATAACGTTCTGTTTCTCCTCACTAGCAACACACACACTGGAGAACAGAAAAACAACTGTCATCAGACCACCTGCCGATCATCATTACAACACACTCTACACTCTGCCCCAACAGCCTTAGGCACACTTACAGAAATTACAAGAAAGCTAATTGGGAACAGTTCACCACATTAAACAGCACACCCATCATAAACATCAATATCCTTACCAGTAATAATATGCAAGATTAAATTGCACTTATTAGTGCTTATAGCTCGCCTCTGATCAGAAAAAAACAATTTTATTTCAATTTATCAAACCAATATTGGCAGTTAGTTGAAAATTTACTTTATCTGTAATTTATCATATTTGTTTTTGAAGCTATTCACTGTTGCAATTTCCAAAATTCCTCTGTCCTGGGTGACCAGATCATTCCATTGATTGACAACTCTTTGTGAATAGAAGTTTTTCCTTATATCTTTATTGCACTGTTTTTTATATATTTTAGCTGGATCTCGTGAGTTCTTTGTAAACAATGTCAGAATCAATATCCTCAAAGCCTTTAATAATTTTAAAGGTCTCAATCATATCTCCTCTTTGTCTCCTTTCCTCTAAAGTGGTAAGATTCAGCTTCTTTAGTCTTTCTTAAGTTTTATCAGCAATTCCATGAATTAATTTTTGGCTCTTCTTTGCACTCTTTCCAAATCGTTTATATCTTTCCTTAGGTAAGGTGACCAGGCCTGGACAGCATACTACAAATGGGGTCGTACATATGTCTTATAAAGGATCAAGAATGTCTCAATATCCAAGAATTCAAATGTAGATCTCATAATTCCAAGTGTTTGATTAGCCTTCTTAGTAACTTCCACAATATGGTTATGGACCTTCAAATCAGAAGAATGTAGCACACCCAAATCCTTTTCAGTATTGGATTCCGATATTTGTACACCATTCATATGATAATTTTGCTTGGTATTATTTATCCCTGAGTGCACAACTTTACATTTATCGGTATTAAAATCAAGTAGCCATTCT
The DNA here is from genome assembly GCA_023014485.1 of Bathynomus jamesi. Taxonomy (NCBI): domain Eukaryota; kingdom Metazoa; phylum Arthropoda; class Malacostraca; order Isopoda; family Cirolanidae; genus Bathynomus; species Bathynomus jamesi. Next base: position 269,297 of record JAJOZX010005160.1, read on the forward strand.
CTTGACCAATTCAGCAGTATCTTCAGGTCTGAAATCAATTGTTGAATTTGGTCTTCAGATTGTACTGGGCTATATATTTTTGTGTCATCTGCAAATACTTTACACTGAGATTTTACATGTTCAGGGAGGTCATTGATGAAGACCACAAATAGGACCGGTCCCAGAACTGAGCCCTGAGGGACACCACTAACAACATTTCGCCACCTAGATTTTTCACCATTAACTGAGACGCACTGTGATCTGCCAGATAGGTATGCTTCAATCCAATTGTATATATTACCAGTAATACCACACTGTCTCAGCTTTAGCTGTAGTCTTCTATGAGGGACAGAGTCAAAGGCCTTGCTGAAATCCAAAATGATAACATCAAATGGTTCACTGTTATCATAGTAAGATGTCCAATCCTCCAACGTTTCTATAAAATTAGAGAGACATGATATTTTGGGAACGAAGCCATGCTGTGAATCTGAGATCAAATTTAACCTTTCAAGATGGTTCATAATATTCACTCTAATAATCTTTTCCAATACTTTTACTACTTGGGATGTAAGGGAGATTGGTCTATAATTCTGGGCAAACTTTTTGTCACCTTTCTTATGTATTGCTGTCACTATAGCATTTTTCCAATCAGATGGTAAACTGGCTGATTGGAGAGACGTATTAAAGATTATAGTTCATCTGCGGCTGTTTTCAATATCATCGGATGCACATTATCTGGTCCCATAGCTTTGAATTCATTGAGTTGTTTCAACAATTGATGTACTTCTTCCTCTCTGACTACTAGGTCAGACATCTCATCCGGGATACTGTCTTCATCCACATTGTCGGCAGTCTCTCCAAACAGAAACTGTGCTGCCTCATTAAAAATAAAAATATCCTTATCATCTTCATCTTTGAAAATAGAGACAAAATATTCATTTAATATTTAATCAGATCATCAATAATGCAAACAAATACATACCCAAGGGCAACATTAGGAAATACAACCCAAATTACACTAGAGAAATAGCCCACTTCATAAGGCAACGTAACAACCTCAAACATAACACACAAACACCACACACAGAAGCCATAAAACAGCAGATACAACAGCTCAATACAGAAATAAACAACAAACTCAAAGAAAAACAAACAAATATTCATGGAATTCATAACAACACTAAACCACTCCACAGATACATCCAGGCTATACAAGACTATAAACAGCATTACCCACTCTAACAGCGGCATTCACATCTCACACATGGGATATTATTTTGGCTGCGACAGATAGCCAACATACACACAATAAGCTAACATTCTAGTTAATCACTACACAAAGATAAGTCACTTAAACAGAGACAACAACCAGAAACACGCAGACAGACAAACAGCCAGACACAAGAAAACCTACAGACTCGACACGCACGACCATTACACCCTTCAATACAGACCAGACCACCAAGATCATCAAAAACATTAAGAATTCGAAGGCTACTGGACCAGACAACATATCTAACATACACCTTAAACACTTGGGCCCACAAGGAATACTAGCTCTCACAAATATCAGCACATATTCATACCAACACTGTATTATTCCTGACATATGGAAACAAGGTAAAATTATTACACTTCTCAAACCAAACAAAAATCCAACAGAACCAGCTTCCTATAGACCCATTATTTTACTATGCACACCTTCCAAAGTAACAGAAAGACTAATCTTACAAATCACCAACCCACACATACCACAATCGCCTACTCAACATGGATTCAGACCTCACCACTCAACCACGACATTACTCACTAACCTCACGCAGCACATCATGGATGGCATCAACTCCAGACGACCAGCTCAACGTACACTATTAGCAACAATAGACATTAGTAAAGCATTTGATGCTATCCCACGCTTCCCTCTCATAAACAAAATACTCAACACAAACATGCACAATAACACCAAAAGGTGGCTGAGCAACTATCTTTCAGGAAGATACTCGCATGTCACATTTAATGGCAAGTCATCCAAAAACAAGCTTTTTCCGAACGGGGTCCCTCAAGGCTCTGTTCTCTCACCAACACTCTTCAACTTATACATGCATGACATTCCAACACCCACAGATAATAAGGTTACCTTATCATCATATGCATGCAAATGACATCACTCTAACATCCACCCACAACAACATCGACACCGCTACAAATAACCTACAAACATACATAAACAGTATACAACACTGGCTCTCACACAATAGACTCAAAGTAGCGCCAACAAAATCAACCATCACCTTGCTTACAAGCAACACAAAAGAACACCAGATAACTCCACAGCTTACACTAAACAACATCAACATTCCACACACTCACAGGACAAAATACTTGGGGGTCACATACAACACATCATTATCTTTTGCAAACCACATTCAGGACATTAAAACCAAATGTACGTCAAGACTTAACACGCTTAGGGTAGTAACAGGCACAAACTTTGGACACCAGCAGCAAACAACATCACTCATATACAAACAATATATTCGCTCAGTTATGGACTATGCTAGCCAATGCTGGGCACCCATTATCTCAAACACACACAAACACCTTACAGACAATACAAAACAACGCACTTCGTATCATTACAGGATGCACTCAAACAACACCAATAGAACACCTGCATACAGAAACAAAAATACTGAAAGTTAGGGAACATTTAGACATGAGGGGAACACAATTCATGGCAGCAGCGACAACTAACCCACAACACCCTTGCCACTACATGTACAATCATGCACCGACACCTCGCACCATTAAGGTAACACCAGAGACACATTATAACCAAATACTCCATTCCATACCACGCCCCACAGACATCACACAGTACAGAAAACACACACACACACACACACACACACACACACACACACACACACACACACACACACACCTAACCCACAATGCACTGACACGACTCGGTCCGAATGCGGTCCTAGGTGCGAAGCCGCCACCCATTAACAGGTCAGAGATCAGCCTGAGCAAATCGGATCGAGTTAACAAAGCACGATTCCGATGTGGACATCACCCCAACTTACGGACATATAAACACAGACTAGACAACTCCACAGACGACACCTCCTGCCACCTGTGCCAGGACACACCACAAACAATTGAACACATTATGACAGACTGTACCGCTCTAGCACAACAACGAACACAACACATCACCACTAGTGCGCTGAACCTCTGGTCCACTCCGGAGAGGGCGATCGGTTACCTGCGTGCCACCGGCTTGCTCGATCAGGGTGGGCTGATCGGCTAAACAACAACAACAACTCTTAAACGAGAGGATAGGAATATAATGATTCCTCTACTGAAAACACTGATCATACCCAAATTGGAATACTGCTCGGTCCTAACATGCACATATAAAAAAGATATTAGATAGCTAGAAAGGATTTAGAGAAGCTTCCCAGCCAAGATCAATGGGTGCAAAGAAGTAAATTACTGGGAAAAGTTACACAAATTAAACCTATATTCACTGGAAAGGAGGAGAGAGATATACACCATTGTTTACACTTGGAAAATAATGGAGAAACTAGTTCTTAATCTTACTCTGAACCCTATAATCCCCAAAACAACAGTGGAAAGTAAAAAGGAAGACTGTGTCGTTCCCAAATTAAAGGCTAGAAAGGAACATCCTTAACCCTGAAAGAAAAGTTTTGTTGTGAGAGGACCAAGACTGTTTAATCAGCTGCCCAAAGACCTAAGGAACACGAGTGGTGTTGTAGTGGACATCTTCAACAGATTATACATCTGGCTCAGAACAATCCCTGATGAGCCGGGCGTACCTGGCTGTGAGGTGGAGAGTACAAGAAACCAACTCACTACTTCACCAGGCCAACTCGAGAGAAGGGGCGACAAGCTTGACCTTCGTGAAATGAGAAATTATCGCACGGAACATTTGAAAGGTTGAAAGGAAAGGTGTATATATATATATATAGTAAATGTGGTTCTAGGACAACTGCCCCCTGGACAATTGCCCTTCTAGGACAATTCCCCCTGGACAATTGCCCCCCATTGCCTAGCATAAAACAAAGAATCGACTGAATAGAGAGGGGACAATAAAAATAAAAATTAATGCTTTATTTTCATGTTTTATTTGTTATGCATAATAATAATTACATACACAAAAACTAATGCTTTATTTCTTTGTTTTATTTGTTATGCATAATAATCAACTCTTGTTAATCATGTGTTAATCCTTTTGTTTTTCTGTCTACTTTTATATATTTTTGTCATCTCGCCTCCACCCTTCATTCCCTGACGAGGTGTACTTCTGAATACACGAAAGGCCTTGGAATCATTTTTCGTTTTCCTTGTGATTTTGCATCATATATATATATATATATATATATATATATATATATATATATATATATAAAAATAACACGTGACCTTATTAATCAGCAAAACAACCACAGGGAAAAGGAAACACAAAGTCCGAGCGCTTTCGTGATATATTCACATTATTGTGTTTCCTTTTCCCTGTGGTTGTTTGCTGATATATATATATATATATATATGATGAATAAAACCACGAAGGAAAGGAAACACAAAATGGTGCTCAAGCGCTTTCGTCTAATGACATCCTGAGGATGTCATTAGACGAAAGCGCTTGAGCACCATTTTGTGTTTCCTTTCCTTCGTGGTTTTATTCATCATAAATATTTTTCACGTGTTACCTTCGTGAAATAATTTTCATATATATATATATATTTATTTTTTCTTTCTCTAATTTACCACCGATTCGTACCTAAAGAAAGCGGTACATATCTCGGCGAGGCAGTGAGTGGGTGATGTTACTGTGCTGGGGGTGGTAGACTAGGGGAGTGAGTAAGGGTCAGCTGCTGGTTAGTGGGTAGGAGGGGTACGGTTTTAGATGCGATGCAGCAGATGGGAGTGAGTAAGGAAGAGAATCGCTTCCGTTGAAAAGTGGGGGCCTTCGGCGAGTATGGATCGTAGATGGTCGGGTATGGGATTTTCGGCCGAGAGGGAAACACCTGCGACGAAGAGCGGACAACTTTGGGCATTCCACCAGGTGTATGACAGTGATAGGGGTATGGCAGGTAGGGCAAAGCGGGGCTGGCGATTTCGTCATAAGGTGTCCGTCGGTGATGCGGGTGTGGCCTAGGCGGAGAGGGACTAGGATTACTTCTTTATGGCGGGCCCTATGGAATGAGGGGGCCCAGTATCCTATTTGTGGCTTGATCATGTGTAGTTTATTTTGTGTGGCCTGGTCCCATTCCCGCTGCCATATGGAGCGGAAGTGGGAGCGGAAACTCGGGAAGAAGTCGGAGAAGGGGAGGGGTCGGGAGGAGGCCGGCAGTGAGCAGGCCGTCTTTGCTGTGCGGTCCGCCGCCTCGTTACCCTGGATGCCGACATGAGCCGGGACCCAGCAGAAGGCGACTGTCTTGTGTTGGAAGGTCGTTAAAAAGTGGAACGTTTGCTGGATGGTACAGACGAGCGGGTGAGGAGAGTTAAATCTTTCTAGGGAGAGAAGTGCACTTTGGGAATCCGAATAAATGACGAAAGAGCTGGCAGAGTGGGTGCGCACAATATTGAGGGCCTCCGTAATCGCGAAAAGTTCCGCCGAAAAAACGGAGGCCTCGCGGGGCAGGCCAACGCCCCGGGAAAGGGGCTGGGACAGAATCACCGCTGAGGAGGCCACACCAGCTTCCGAGCGGGAACCATCTGTGTAAATGGCGACTGCGTCCGGGTATTGGGTTGCATGTTCGCGGAAGAGTGACCTGTATATCATGGCGCTCGTGGTAGTCTTCGGTAGGGCACACATCTTTGCAAAACTTGATAGGGGTGAGGATCCAGGGGGGGTACATGCTGAATGAAATGGGGATAACTGAGGGGGCGGGCATGTTGAAAAGATCAAGGAAAGAGCGGACCGCTTCAATGAAGTGCCAGCTCCGTCCCTGAGGTGGTAGTTCTGAAACCGCCATGCCCAGAAGCGAAGAGGGTAGCCTCTGTGCACGGAGGTATGTCCTCATGAGGAGTAGACCCCGTCGGAGGGCGAGAGGGAGATGATCGCATTCAACATGGAGGCTGGGGAAGAGCGGAAAGCACCGGTGGCGAGGCGGAGGCCTCTATTAAGTACCGGGTCCAGGATACGGAGGCGGGCGTTGGAGGCTAAACCGTAAACTGCACTACCAAAGTCCAGCTTCGACTGTACTATGGAAGTGTAAAGGCGAAGAAGAGAGCGTCGATCTGCACCCCCATGTGGTGTGAGAGGTGATCCAGGAGAGCGAGGGGGCGTCGAAGGGATTGCTTTAGGTGCTTGAGATGGGGAACCCAATTCAGCCGTCGGTCTAGGGTCATGCCCAGAAAACGCGTGGAGGGTACCACCTCAAGAGGACTGCCGTATAATGTGACAGAGGGTAGAGGAAGGGTTGTGGGTCTTCTTCTACTGAAGACCATACACTTGGACTTAGGGATGGAGAGGCGGAAACCCACCGACATCGCCCACCTTTCCACCCGGTATATGGCGAGCTGCATTTGTCGTTGAACGACAGACGGTTCTCGCCCTGCGAAGTAGATCGCAAGGTCATCAACGTAAAAGGAAGAGCGGATGGTGGGTGGAAGGCATTGTGAGACCGTGTTCATCACGACGGAGAAGCAGAGAACACTGAGGATGCTTCCCTGTGGGACCCCGTCCTCCTGCACGAAGGTATCAGAGAGGACTGAGCCCACTCACCCGGACTTTAAAGGTCCGGGAAGAAAGGAAGCCCCTGATGAAGGTCGGCATGGCTCCGACGAGGCCCAGATGTCGGAGCTGACCGAGGATCATTGCTCGACGGGTGGTGTCATAGGCCTTCTGGATGTCAACAAAAATTGACAGTACGAACTATCCATTGTCGAAGGCATCCTGTATGTCTCGGCTGAGAAGCAGGAGGGGATCAGTGGTGGAGTGGAATTGTCTGAAGCCGGACTGGGTAGACGGGAAGGAATTGCTATGTTCAAGGACGAACGATAATCGCGTAGCGACCATTTTTTCGAGGATCTTGCAGGCACAACACGTCAGAGCAATTGGTCTGTAGTTTGTGGGGTCCAGGGATAGGGATGACGTGGGCCTCCTTCCACCTGGAGGGGAAGGCGCCCTCTATCCATATGCGATTGTATAGGTCTAGCAGGAAAATTTGTAAGGTAGTGTGGATGTGCTGGATCATGCCGTACGGAACACCGTCCGGACCGGGACAAGGGGATCGTCGAGAGGCCAGTGCAGCCTGTAGTTCACGCATGGTAAACAATCGGTTGTAGGTGCTGTCTATGGACGGTGGAGAGGGGCTATCGTCAGGGGCGGGTACGGAATCGGCTGCAGAGGAAGAAACGGCGGCGAAGGTAGAAGCAAGGTGGTTTGCCACCGACTTGGGCTCACATAGGAGCCCGTCGTGGGAGTAAGAATGGCGGGTCGTGAGTTACCCTCGGTATAGGTCCTATGTCCTTATCGGGGAACGACCGGTTTCTCCCCCTCAGCATAGGTTTCCAAGGAATTTTCGAAGGGGTCCGGGGCTCAGGAGATCCCCCATCCCCTACGATGTTGGGAGGTGTTATTTCAAGTCACGTGATTGACCCAGTGCACTGCGTCGATTAGCTGATCATTCCATTTCTAGGGCTAGGAGTCGAGTCGACGGGGAATCTTCTCCTCCCATGCCATAAGCCTAATGATAGGCTGTACTGGGTTCCCGGAGTCAAGGGGACCCGATAGGTCGTCTTTCGGGGGTACGACAACACGTGAAAACCGTACCTTGCACCACGTCGGTTAGCCTATGATTCCGTGTATTTGTAAGGCACGGATGAGGGGGAAATCTCAAATTAAAACTTCTCCCCCACAGCCATAGGCCTAATGGATAGGCCTCGTATTGGGTTCCCGGAGTCAAGGGATCGCCGATGAGTCTAAGCGTGTACCGGGAACAACCTGGAGAATTTTGCGAATGGAGCTAGAGGCCGCGCAAAGTAGCCTCTGTAGCCGTTCAGCTAATTCTCGGTCCACGTCTCACGGGTACCTATCGAAGTTTGATCGTGGCTGAAAGGACCTATGAAATGGTAGATAGATTTCTTTTTGGTCAGGTGATTGACGACTGCACTGCGGCGATTAGCCGATGATTCCATTTATAGGGCTAGGAGTCGGGGGGAATCTTCTTCCCCCCAGGGCCATAAGCCTATGGATAGGCTGTATTGGGTTCCCGGAGTCAAGGGGACCCGATAAGTCTTTCGGGCGGTACGACAACACGCGAAAACCGTACCTTGCACCACGTCGGTTAGCCTATGATTCCATGAATTTGTAAGGCTAGGAGGAAGCGGGGGGACATCTTATCTAATCTTCTCCCCAGAGCCATAGGCCTAATGGATAGGCCTCGTATTGGGTTCCCGGAGTAATGGGATCGCCGATGAGTCTAAGCGTGTACCGGGGAAAACCTGGAGAATTTTGAGGATGGAGCTAGAAGCCGCGCATCGTAGCCTCTGTAGCCGTTCAATTAATTCTCGGTCCACGTCCCCCGGGTACCTATCGAAGTTTGACCGTGGCCGAAAGCACCTATGAAAAGGTAGGGCCGGGGTGATCCTAGCCCGGCAGCAGACCCCTCTATAAACCCCTCGTTGACTTATAAGTAGCGCGTCATAGGGCCTATGTCTTGGGCCAAAATTTTCCATCAATCGCGCGCCCAATGCCTCGGCTCGTCGGAGCAACTGTCTCCCCGGTGCCTATGGCGACCCATAGGGCTAGCGATCAGCAATAAGTAGAAGATGGAAGGTCGCAGATTGGGCTCTAAAGGCGCCCAAATCTTGTGAGTTTCAACAGGGAGGTAACATCATGCTAAGGGGTGAGAACGTGAGTTTTAGTCCCTACCCTCTCACGGAATCTACCGGTTGAATTAATTCCCTTAGCAATGTGATGTAGGATGCTGCCTAATCGAAATTCTCACAACTTACCCAATGGGTGTTGTAGACCGTCGTTAGTCCGGAGGGGACATGTCGCCTCTCGACACCCCGTACCTTCTTCCAGATGGTAGCCGAAGGTGTGGTGGCGGTGATGCCGGACACAAAGGCACGCCAAGAGGCTCGGCGCGCTGTCTTCATTGTGCGGCGGGCGATGGCCCTGGCCCGCTGCATCTCCGTGCGATGGATGGGGAGTCGCATCCGGTAGAAGCGCCGAGTTGCCTTTTTCTTGGCGCGCACGGCCTCCGCGCACTCCGGGATCCACCAAGGCACCCGTCGGGCGCGGGGGTAGGCGGAGGATCGTGGTACGCTAGTGCTTGCGGACGCTAGAACGACGGACTCGAAGTATGCGATGCACTCGTCGATGGATGGGAAGTGGGCAGTTGTAAGGGTGGTATACGTGTTGTCGCGGAAGCATGCCCAATTCGCGTTGGTAATAACCCACCTTACCGGTACCCGAACAGTCTGGTCGGGTCGATTGAGCGTGAGTTGAATGGGGAGATGGTCACTTCCATGGTCCTCTCGGAGGACTTGCCACGTGAAGTCTAGGAGGGCATCAGTTGAAACGAGGGACAGGTCTATACAGGATGGAGTGCAGGTGGTGGCATGGTAGAATGTAGGAGAGCCATCGTTGAGGCACTCGAAGGAGAGCTCGGTCATGACAGATATCAGGGTTGGGGCCATATAGGTGGTGTGTGTGTCGCCTCACAAGGGGTGGCGACCATTGAAATCGCCCAGTAGTAGGAAGGGCCTGGGGAGTTGTTCTACGACTTCCACCAGGTCGTCGCGGGAGACTTGAGCGTGGGGGGAGGTAGATTGAGCAGACGGTGTACTGTCTATCCAGGGAGAGCCGGACGGCAGTCACCTGTAGCGGGGACCGGATGGAGATATTGTAGGAGACTGCGTGGTGTACGAAGATGGCAGCTCCCCTTCGAGTGCAGGTAGGAGGCGGGGTGGCGATGCAAGAATAACCAGTAGGGCAGGGCATGGGCCTGGTCCCCAGGATTAGCTCCTGGAGACAGACACACACCGGACGGGAAGTGGCAATCAAGGAGTTAAGGCCTTCATAGTTCGCGAATATTCCTCTACAGTTCCAGTGGACTATTGTGGTTCTCGGGGGATCCATTAGTTGATGAAGGGGGACGGGTAAAGGTGTAGGCGCTAGGAGGTTGGAGTGTGAAGGGAGATCTGGAGTTCGCGAAATTGAAGGATGAGTCGGGAGCATAGCTGGCTATCTACCGTTCACCAGGGAAGGAATCGGTCGGCCTGTCGAACCCCGCGGAGGTTGCGGGGTCGAGTCGGCCGAGCGAGATCGGAGGCGTGGATCACGGCAGACAGAGGAACATCGTCGGCTGAGAGGGTCAGAAGTGTTTTGACGGGCTTCTGTGGTCGGGCCAGGAGGGGGCACGTTAACCCCAAAAGTGGCGGCACCCGGCCTGTCCGGGGTTTCACGGCGGACCCTAGGTGGTGACAGGGGCTATCAAAAGGAAGGGGCGGGTGGGAGGGAGGGCGTACTCAGGGTGGCTGACAAGGAGGGGGCCGGGGATGTTGCGGGGGTAGGTACTATGGGGGTGGAAGGTGAACCAGAGTGGTCTCGTGGAGGGGTGGAGAAAATGGCACCAGGAGGCAAGGGCAGATGCATGAGACTCGTGGGCGCCGCCGAGCTTCCCTCGGTCACACCGTGCAGCTGCGCCAGGGCCGCATCCACTGGATCCTCGGGGGAGAGGATATTGTTCAGACTGGGTCTCGTCGTACGGGGCGGGTCGTGGATTTCAGCCACTATTGTCAGAGTCTGTGGGGGTAGAGTGGTGGGACTTCTGCGATGGGGAGAGATGGACATAGTAGACGTGGTGGGCGGTGTGAGGGTCCGAGCCGTCTTCTTGGTTCTAGGGGAAGAGGGAGAGAGACGTTGGAAGGCCGGAGGGTCTGGCGACACGCTCCGGCGTCTCCGCTTCGACGGCTTGCTCCGGGCGGCAGGTTCGGGCGTGTGCAGGGAGTACTGGGAAGGCAGGGTTTGAGGTGGATGGGACCTGGGTGTCCTGGTCCCAGACTCCTAGGGGGTTCGTGGCAGGTGAGGTGCGGGAAGAGGAGGGATGGTGGGGGCACAGGAGACCGTCGGGTCCTGCGAGGATTTTCTTTGGGGGGAACAGGGAGCAGTGGCTGGGGGGGGGGGGGTTCGGCGGCAGGCCAGGGCGGCGTGCCGTGATGATAGAGCCGAGAGCAGCGGCATAGGATACCCCCGGCCTCACCTCCCGACTCCGCACCCTGTCTCGTGCCTCACGGGAACTAAGGAAGTCCGTCACTTGTAGGCCTCGGACCTCCTCGAACTTGAAGAAAAGGCATTCGCGGGATGAAGAGAGGTGTGCGCCTTCACAGTTGGAGCATTTGGGTGTGTTGGGGCACCTGTCAGGGTGAGCGAGTTGTCCACAGTGAACACACAGTTCATGCGGCTGCCGACAAACGGAGCTAACGTGTCCAAACTTATTGCATTTAAAGCAACGGGTCGGGTCTGGGATGTATGGGCGGATAGAAAACTCGCAGGACGCGAGGTCTCCCATACCCCATACAATGCGGTCGGGGGTGATTAATGTATTGAAAGTAAGGAGCAGACGTGGGGTGGGGGAGGGGGTGCCTCCCTGTCGGGATGTGAATCGATAAATCTTAGTGACTCCTTGGGGTGCGAGGTCTTCCAGGAGCTCGTTCACTGCGATCGACAATAGGCGGGTGGCGTAAATAGTGCCCTGACTCTGGTTCAAGCGAGGGTGTGGGGAAACGGACACCGAGCATCCAAGGACCTCAGTGACGGAGAGTAGGGCTTTTGTCTCTGCGGCTGAGCGTGATTTTACGAGGAGGGAGCCACCCCTCTGTGGGCGTACGTCATAGCGGCTGGAGTTGCTGTGGGTTCGGATCGCCTGGAACGTCCGTTCAGAGTTGTTCGGGAGGGACCCAGATGTAGGCCGAATCACCAGGAATTTGTGGATATTTGGAAGGGAGAGGGAGGCTGTAGAGTCGAAATGGACTGGGATATTCAACGGTCGATAGGACGGCCGTGAATGCCGGCTCCCCCGTCCGCCGCGAGGTTCTCTCCGTGGGGAGGTGGCTGACGGCGGGTGAGGGGGGCATATGGGGAGAGCAAGAAGCCGGGTTGTGGGGGCAAGTCCTCGGTGGAACTTGACTTGCCCGAAGGTGGCTGAAGTGGGCTGGGGCAAGACCCCTGCTCCAGAGAGTGTAGGTCCAATGGCATAGTCGAGGGACGGACTAGGGGTCGGCAACGGAAAGAGAGAGTGCAAGCGTTCCGCTTCCACAGGGGGGTCAACCCCATCAGGTTGCGGTCTTCCAGTTGTAAAGGACTCGAGGGCCTGGTTGCCCACCACCCGAGTGTTGAGAGAAGTAGTAGTCCAGGAATGAGAAGTAGTCGTAAGCCGAAGGGTAGAAGTATCCAAAGCGAACAAAAAAGAACTTCATCCCCCACGCGCATCCAGCCACCACCGACTCCAACAAGGGAAAGGCGAATCGTGGGCACACTTGGTCCCACCGCCGATAGATGTCACGCAGGGGAGATACACCCATACCCAGTCCCTGTTCCTGAAAGGCGGCCACTCTCATCCAACGCGCGGTGAAAAGTGGCAGGGACAGGGCTTGGGTTTGGTTGAAAAGCGACAAGGGTGCAGGGCAACCACCTCCCACACCCAAGGGCCAAGGAGGGGGTCAAAATCAAGGTCCAAAGAACGACGCCAAAAAAGAGAGAAGCCAGAAAGAATGGGTTAAAGGAGAAAGAAAAAAAAAAGCAGATCAGCCCGGTCCCCAAACGGGTCCAATCGTCCACGAGGGCAGAGAAAGCCCTTACACCGAAGAAAGGTGTATTCCCGCATTCGCCACAGAGGGACGCGCCCTATCGCTCCGGACAAAGCAAAGGGATATATATATATATATATATATATATATGATGAATAAAACCACGAAGGAAAAAAGAAACACAAAGGGGTGCTCAAGCGCTTTCGTCTAATGACATCCTCAGGAACACTGAGGATGTCATTAGACGAAAGCGCTTGAGCACCCCTTTGTGTTTCTTTTTTCCTTCGTGGTTTTATTCATCATAAATACTTTTCACGTGTCACTTTCGTGAAATAATTTTTCATATATATATATATATATATATATATATATATATATTCACTTCTTGCGCTCCCAATGGTAGACAGCGTTAGGCCACCTGTGACGTCACTGGTGGTGTGATCTTGTTCATAGAACATGAAACTACCAGTGACGTCATTCATCGATGTTGCAACAAGCAATGACTTGCGAAGAGTGTAGGCAGCACGCTACACACACACACACACACATTATACAGGGTGGGCCGTAAGTTTCCATACATAGGAAAAATAAACATTTTTTTATGGACAACCATTTTTATTTATATAATATGCTCTACATGGTTGCCATTGTTTTGAAAACACATTTCAATACGTGTTCCCCACTGTTGATGAACACGCATTAGCACAGTTGACGTTATGCTTGTAATGGCGTTGGTGATACGTTCCTTTAGATGATTTATGTCTCGTATCTTTTCCTGATACACCATGGCCTTCAAGTGCCCCCAAAGATAGAAATACAGGGGGGTGAGATCTGGGGATCTGGGAGGCCACTCCACAGGACCACGCCGACCAATCCAAGCATCCGGAAACTGCTGATCCAAATACCGACGCACGTGAAGACCATAATGAGGTGGAGCTCCATCTTGCTGGAAGTAAACTGGGAAGTTACCTTCCTCGTTTAGCAGGGATGGGAAAATCTCTTCTTGCAACATGTTAAGATACCTTTCGGCATTAAGATTTCCACTGACAAAAATTGGTCCAATAATTCTGTCACCCCATATCCCGGCCCACACCATCACTTTACCGGCACCTTGCATCTTCGTCGGACTCAGCCAGTTAGGGTTAGCATTACTCCAATAACGTATGTTTTGCCGATTAACCTCTCCATTGACGTAAAAATTTGCTTCATCAGTAAACAAGATCTTACGTCAAACGCATATTCTTAGGGTATCTGAAACATAAAAACAAACGTTTAATTTTTCCTATGTATGGAAACTTACGGCCCACCCTGTATATATTATATATATATATATATATATATATATATATATATATATATATATATATATATGCAAGCTTGTTGGGGGAAATTGTCCAGGGGGCAGTTGCCCGGATACCAGTATATGTGAATGTGTGTTGTGTATTTTGTTTTTCAACAGTGACTCCAGAAAATTATAGTACTAGGGGTACTCAATATATTTTGCCCCACCATTTTTTCTTAGCTAAATAATAGGCCATGGGGCTGAAATGTCTTTTGGGCCATAAGTTTGAACTTTCTGCCCTTCACATAACCAGATTTTCCCAGTTTGAACCTCCCCTCCTTGTATAAAACCGCTTTTAAACGCCCTTCTATAAAACCGATTGTTAACCCAGTTTCGAAAATGGCGTCTGACAGTGATGTGCGTCGTAAAGAGCAAGGTGTTATCGAGTTCTTAACCGCAGAGAAGGAAACAGTTGGAAATATTCACAAACGTCTACAGAATGTTTACGGAGATGCTGCTATTGATCGAAACACAGTTGGACGCTGGTCTAAACGTGTGAGATCATCGGTGAGGGAGAGAGCCAGCCTCGATGCTGAGCCACGCAGCGGTCGCCCGGCATCGGCTGTGACATCTCACACTGTGCAACGTGCTAACAGCATCATTCGATTAAATCAGCGCGTCACATACAAGGAGCTATCACTGGAGCTAGGAATTAGTGAAGGAAGTGTGAATACGATAATTCAGCAACTGGGATACTCAAAAGTGTGTTCACGGTTTATTCCTCGCCAACTGACTGAAGATCACAAAGCCCAAAGAAAAGAAATTGCTTCCGAGTCGTTGGTTCGATACGAGACAGAAGGGGATGACACCACTTTGAACCTGAACCAAGACGCCAATCCATGGTGAGTGGCATCACGCAGACTCTCCACACAAGAAAAAGTTCAAAATGGCTCCCTCTGCAGGAAAGGATATGGCCACCATCTTCTGGGACATGAAAGGCGTGATTCCGGTGGACATTATGAAGAAAGGACAAACAATGAACTCAGAGGCATATATCGCTACCCTACAGAGACTCCAGAGACATAAAACGAGTTCGACCGGAGAGAAAACTGGAAGACGTCCTTCTTTTGCACGATAATGCAAGACCACACAACAGTTTGCAAATAGGAGAGGCCATCACAAAAATGCGCTTGACTGTGTTACCTCACCCTCCATACAGCCCGGATCTGGCACCTTCAGACTTCCATTTGTTTGGGCCAATTCGTGGAAGAAAGTTTCAGTGACGATGAGGTTGTTGAAGAGGTTAAGAGGTGGCTCCAACGGAACCCAGCGGATTTTTATCAGCAAGGAATAAAGGCCCTTGTGCTCGAGGTGGAGGAAAGCCGTAGAAAAGAATGGAGACTATGTGGAAAAATAAAAACTTGTTCAAAAGGTATGTAACTATTTGGGTACAAAATTTCTGGAACTTGCAAGGAAACTTGGAAAGAAAAAAAAAGATGGGACAAAATATCAGGTCATCCCATAAGTAATGTGGTTTTTTAGATCGGAATTTGAAGGACAAAAAAAACTCGACTGAAACTTTTTAATCTAGTATATATTTTCCATCGGAATCAATGACTGCCAACGTCCTACAAGCTTTTCAATGCCATGTTTATAAAATCAGGCGGTTTTGAGGCAAAAAACGTACAAAGACTGGTGTGCAGGTCATCTAAAGAAGTATACTGTTTCTCGTCAAGATAGTTTTGCAAACTCCTGAAGAGATGATAATCTGAAGGGGCAAGGTCTGGAGAATATGGAGGATGTGGAAGTTTTTCCCACCCAAGCTCCTCAATTTTTGCAGAAGTGATCCGAGCAGTATGAGGACGTGCATTGTCGTGGTGGAACACGATTCCTTTCCGATTAACCAATGAAGGTCTCTTTTCTTTTAGTGCAGTGTTCAATCGATCCAGTTGTTGACAGTAGACTTGAGCGGTGATTGTTTGGTTGTGTGGTAAGGTTTCAAAAGTGTATTACACCACCTTTATCCCACCAAACACTAAGCAACACCTCCGAGGGTGAAGATTTGGTTTTGGCTGTGGTGTCGCTGGTTCTCCGGCACAAACCCACTGTCGACGGCGCTTAACATTCTCGTACAGTATCCACTTTTCATCACCAGTCACTAAACGGTGCAAAAACGGATCTTGGAGTTCACGGGAATGAAGAGCTGTGCTAATGTTTACCCACACCCTCAGATTGTCGACCGACAATTCATGTGGCACCCATTTTCCTAACTTAGGCACTTTCCCGAGTTGTTGCAAATGTCGATGGATGGTGGACGGGGATGAATTGAGTTTCTGGGCCAATTCTTCGACAGTTGTTGAACAGTCTTCTTCAAGTGCGGCTAACAGCAGGTCATCATCAAACTCAGCAGGGCGTCCAGAGCGTGCTGCATCTGTCAAACAGCAGTCACCATTCCTAAACTTTTGAAACCATCTTTGACATTTCCTCACATGCAGAATATCGTTGCCATAAACTTCCTGAATGTTTCGCGTTGCTTCAGTAGCACTATTCCCTTTTTTGAACTCGTAAAGCATTATATGCCTGATATGCTCTTCTGATACCGCCATGTTTATGAGGGGTTCACATAAAGCAAAACACACGTCTTCACTGGTCAAGGTCTGTAAAGTATGTAGCGAAACACGATAGATCTCCTCTTAGATATAACCTTCGGAAAATTTATGCTTAAACCGAGTAGGACTAGTTTAAACTTAATCTATCGTAAAAAAACGACATTACTTATGGGATGACCTGATATATTGATTGGCCCTCGTACAACCACGGTACCGTGACTCTAGATTTCCACTCTCGTGTCACATCGTCCTTTTAAAATACATTATATTATGAATTTTACAAATTCCTAACGGTTTTATATTAAACTAACACGTTACCTATTTGACAATATCATATGATTTTGATATTTTAGAACAAAGATCATTTAACGAATACATGGTTTGTCGAAATAGAGGTGGCATCACTTGACTAATAGGGCGGAGCGTTTCTACACTTTTTTCGATTTTCGTTTTGTAGTAGTGCGGAAAAGTGGCTCTTCCACGTCAAAAGTGTGTGTGTAAAATCTCAGAGATCTGCAATATCATCTTCTGCCTCCGCACGCGCGTTGAAAATCCAAAAAATGCGCCAAAATAAACATTTTTTTCAATATTTTCTTATAGTTTTAATTTTCATCCTACCTTCTTGTAATAGCGAGGAAAAGCATCCTAAAGGTTTATTTTAGACTAGTTTTAAGTATTTTTGTCCTGCGATAATATCTTCTGACACCGCAAACGTTCCAAAATACGGAAAAATCCGCATAAATCATGTATTTTGCATATTCAGCCTATACGCTAATAAATTCACTTTGTACGTCATGTAGTACTCCCACATCGTTCTAGAAGCTTCCCCACAGCCTGGTATGGTGTGTTGCTCGTCATTGCTATATACGGCAATGAGTCAGTGAGTGATGACTGATGAGTCATGACTCGCAACACTCTACCAGGCCTTCTTGCTCTCACGTCTCACTTCCCCGCAGTGTTTTGCTAGCTACGTTTCGGGTAAGATGCGGATTGTGTTGCTCTTGCTGTTAATACATCTTTGGAACACGACAACACGCATATGTGGACATGTACTGCATATTTTAGTACATAATAATACGTTGGTGTAATATACAAAACTTCTGCAGAATGCAAGAATATTTTACGTTTTAGGAGTAATTTCTTAATTTTTATATTAATTACTGTGTTTTTCACAATGTCAGTACCAGCTCAAGCAACAAGAACTTCTTCAAGTTGCCCTATATTTGGGGCTTTCCAACCTATAAGGACGTCATGAAATATTTTCATCAAATAAGGTTGAATCTGAAGACATCGAAGAAAGAGCCTACAGTTGCAGAAATTTCGGGTGTTTTCTCAAAAACTCTCGAAGATTTGTGGAAAACAGCCTCTATTCCTACTGTTTCTGATAACCGTGTCGTTCAAATGATTAAAAATTACCATGAAAAATGTCAAAACCTTCTAAAGTCAATAAAAAGGAAACAAGATAGTGACTCATTCAAAATTAAATTACAAACATTTCAAAATGAGGCAGAAAACAAATTATTTGACATCAGTGCTTGCAAATGTGAAAATTTTGATAAGTGTTCATGTGAAAACCATCTCAAGGTTCCAGCAATTGAACAAGACTTCCTTAAAGATCAGAGAACAACAGGAAAATTGGCAATAGGCTCTCTTGATGTTTCACAAACTCGTAAAGATCTAGCAACTATTGCTAGAAGACAAC
Organism: Bathynomus jamesi; assembly: GCA_023014485.1. Taxonomy (NCBI): domain Eukaryota; kingdom Metazoa; phylum Arthropoda; class Malacostraca; order Isopoda; family Cirolanidae; genus Bathynomus; species Bathynomus jamesi. The sequence continues at coordinate 287,664 of JAJOZX010005160.1, forward strand.
AGAGAATGAAACAGTATGAACCAAAACCATCTACCAGTAAAGGACAAGCAACTGAAACACTGTCATCAACATCAAGTGAAACAGAAGGAGCGGATTCTGATTATGAACCGACACAGAGAATCAAATCGATGGAACAATCTCATCATTGGCTATAGCTTGTGACAGAACTGCTGTGTCAGACAGGTCTGCTGCTATAATTGTTTCGGCTATTCTTGAAGACGTGGGAATTATAAACGAAAAAGATTTAAGTTCAGTAATAGACAGATGCAAAGTAAGGAGAGCTAGAAAGAGAGTGAGATCTATCATTCAAAAGAGATTACGAAGAAGAAACTATGAAGAGTATCTATTTCGATGGAAGAAAGGACAGAACTGCAGTGCAAGAAAAAGTTGGCAGTAAAGGTTATCAAAAAAATATAACAGAAGAACATGTCACTTTGCTTCAAGAACCAAACTCGCATTACATTGGGCATGTAACTCCCGCTTCTGGCTCAGCACAGAGTACCGTATTTGTCGGCTTATAAGACGCACTTTTTTTCCTTATAAATACCTTAAAAATCGCCCTGCGTCTTAGAAGCCGAAAGGAAGGATGAAACGTCCATCAATACAATAACACAAGTGTGTGAATGGGTGCTGAAGTCATGGCATGATGTTAAGACTGAAATTGTGGTCTCAAGTTCTTTAAAAAATGCGGTATAAGTAATGCAATGGATGGCACTGAAGATCATTTATTGTATGAGAGTGACAGTGATACAAGTGAAGATGATGATGATTATGATGATGGGGATAATGATGATAATGTCAGTAATGAATCTGAAGTTGATTAACAACAAATAATAAGAGTAATAATCATATTATCTTTCTTTATTGGCTTTTGGGTTTTCTTTGTATTGAATTTTACATATCCATTGTATTAACAATAAAGTGCATCAAAAACTTTTTTCTTGAATTTACCTTTCCAAAATTAAGGTGCGTCTTTCACGGCGCAGCCTCTTGTAAGCCGTCAAATACGGTATATCTTCTGCAATTTTGGATTTTTTTCGCTCAAATGAGATTGATACTTCAGAAGTTAAAGCCATTGGATGTGACGGGACAGCAGTTAATACAGGACCAAAAGGAGGAGTGATAAGAAGTATTGAAGAGCACTTTCAGAGAGCACTCCAGTGGCTGATTTGCTTGCTTCACACTAATGAACTTCCCTTGCGGCCATAGTGACTGACATTGATGGTAAAACAACAGGTCCTCATAGTTTTACGGGGCCTATAGGAAAAGAGTTAATTGATTGTGAAGAGAGACCTGTTGTTGAGTTTGAAGCAGCTGAAGCGGAAGAAATTGTAGTTGACAGAGATGATCTGCCCACAGATCAGAAATATTTGGCAGGAATCTATGATGCTGTGTCAAAAGGTGAATGTACTCCCTCTCTAGCTCAAAGGAAACCAGGCAAAATGGCACACTCCAGATGGGTGACAACTGCTAACCGCATACTTCGTCTCTACATTTCAAGTGAAGAACCTTCAGACAACCTTAAGTGTATCGTGGATTATATTATGAAAGTTTATATTCCAATGTGGTTTCAAATCAAGAGAAATTCTTCAGCAACACAGGGAGCCAAACATCTTTATCAAATGATACAACGCTAGAGGTCGTTGAGTGCCCGCTGTATAGAAATAGTTGATCGTGTTATTTAGAGAAATTCCTATTTTTCTCATCCTGAGAATGTTCTCCTTAGTATGATTCACGATGAAGCAAAACATATTAGAGAATTAGGATGGAGGAGAATCCTTAAAGCAAGAGATTCTGAGTCAGCCGCAGTGAGTGTGTTTAAACTGCCCACGTTGAACTTTCAGTGCAGTGAGTACTACATCATGACTAACTGGCAAACTTGTGAGCTGTCAGAGCCTCCTCTGACAAAAGTTCTATCACGCTCCGACGGTTCTAAGCTCGTGCTCTTGAGTGCTCTTTGTGCTCGTTTGTACGTGCTTGTTCCTGGAGGTTTCACGTGCGCCCTCCCGGCCCTAGCACCCAAGGATGATGGGGCTCGACCCTGCAGTCCTTGTCATCCTTGGTCTTTTTCCACTTCGACTGTCCCCTCCACCCTTTCTTTTTCCTCTGTCTTTCCTCTCACTTTTTCTTTGTTTTTCCGCTGAGATATGCCCTTTAAATAGAGGCGAATCGGTTCTTCCTGAACTAAAAAAAAAAAAAAAAAACGCTCCGACATCCTGAACTATATCTCGTCAGGAGATGTACCTGATTTCATCCCACGCTTTCCTTGCCACACCCAAGCGGTTGAACGGCATATAAAGCTGGTAACAGAGGCTTCAGCTGCAGTATGCGGTTCAGAGGCAAGGGATGGATTTATCAGAGCAAGATTAGAATCCAGAAAGAAAATGCCAAGAATGGAAACAAAAAGTGACTACAGTGTGTAACTAGCCTAAGTCCGATAATGGTAGGGTGGTTGGGTCGGGCAGGGAGGAACTCGAAATGCAGCCACCTCCACGTGGTGAGTTCTGGGTTATTTTGTCAATATAGTACATTCAATGTTGACGAAATAAGCGAGAAGCTGCATGCATATTACATAATAAGTCATCAAAAATAAACCAAGCATATGCAAAGTAAACTGCATTGGTGGACCTAAATTATTTAATTGCTCAAATATATAAACTTCTTAAATTACTAAAATATGATATAATGAATTGTTAATTGCATTACTTAATACATAATTAACGAATAAACTGTGGTGTAGGGCCGAAGTTGACCATAATAGCGTCACTATAAAATACGCTATTTATGTAAATTTTCATTTTGGAACGTTTGCGGTGGCAGAAGAAATTATTGCAGGACAAAAATATTTAAAACTAGTTTAAAATAAACCTTTAGGATGCTTTTCCTCGCTATTACAAGAAGGTAGGATGAAAATTAAAACTATAAGAAAATACTGAAAAAATGTGTATTTTGGCGCATTTTTTGGATTTTCAACGCGCGTGCGGAGGCAGAAGATATTACTGCAGATCTCTGAGATTTTACACAATCACTTTTGACGTGGAAGAGCCACTTTTCCGGGCTATTACAAAACGAAAATCGAAAAAAGTGTAAAAACGCTCCGCCCTATTGACTAATATTCCCACACCTCATTGGTTAAACAAAAGAAAGTCACGTGTTCCAGTATAAAGTTGAGACCTGTTTGGGTGTTTTCGTACAAGCAGTCACGTATCTTTTCTGGGATTCACCCGAGAGAGACCTACTTGGAATTTATATCCTACTTATGTTTCTCATTTATGTATAAAATTTTACTATATTATATATTATTATTTTGCAAACCCAACATGTGGTGGTGCTTCAAAGGTTTGTCAAAAATAAGAGAGACAAGAGTCCCAAAATTACAAACCTGAATTCCAACCAACTTACAGCCACTTCTCGTGTTTCATCAGTTCAAGTCCACGCTTTCTTGCGCATTCATTCACCATGTCCATCCACTTTCTTCTCGGCCTCGGGGAGGTGGGCTGACGGCGGGTGAGGGGGGGGGCATATTGGGAGAGCAAGAAGCCGGGTTGTAGGGGCAAGTCCTGGGTGGAACTTGACTTGCCCGAAGGTGGCTGAGATGGGCTGGGGCGAGACCCCTGCTCCAGAGTGTAGGTCCAAGGGCATAGTCGAGGGACGGACTGGGGTCGGCAACGGAAAAGGAGGGTGCAAGCGTTCCGCTTCCACATGGGGGGGGTCAACCCCATCAGGTTACGGTCTTCCAGTGGTAGAGGACTCGAGGGCCTGGTTGCCCACCACCCGAGTGTTGATAGTAGTAGTAGTAGTAGTAGTAGTAGTAGTCTGGGAATGAGAAGCAGTAGTCGTAAGCCGAGGGGGGAGAAGTATCCAGAGCGAACAAAAGAGAACTTCATCCCCCGCGCGCATCCAGCCACCACCGACTCCAACAAGGGAAAGGCGAGTCGTGGGCACACTTGGTCCCACCACCAATAGATGTCACGCAGGGGAGATACACCCGTACCCAGTCCCTGTGCCTGAAAGGCGGCCACTCTCATCCAACGCGCGGTGAAAAGTGGCAGGGACAGGGCTTGGGTTTGGTTGAAAAGCGACAAGGGTGCAGGGCAACCACCTGCCACACCCAAGGGCCCAGGAAGGGGTCAAAATCAAGGTCCAAAGAACAACGCCAAAAAAGAGAGAGAAGCCAGAAAGAATGGGTGAAAGGAGAAAGAAAGAAAAAGAAGCAGGAGATCAGCCGGGTCCCCAAACGGGTCCAATGGTCCACGAGGGCAGAAAAAGCCATTACACCGAAGAAAGGTGTATTCCCACATTCGCCACAGAGGGACGCGCCCTATCGCTCCGGACAAAGCAAAGGGATTTTTTATATATATATATACAGGGTGTCCTATAAGTCCGGCATCATAGGAGAAATTCATATTTTTCTCTTTCTACAGGCTATAATGTCTGTGAGCAAGGAAGAACGAATCCAAATAATTCTACTCATAGGAAATCGGAGTCAGAGAGAGGCTGCTGCTGAATTTAACAGACTGCATCCAGACCGCGAGCCAATAACACAGAGCTGTGTTAGCAGACTTGTTGCAAAGTTAAAGGAAACAGGATCCTTAGAAGATAAACCACGCAGTGGACCTTCAAGGGGGACCACTGACGATGATACAGCGACTGCTATCCTGGCTCATTTTAACAGAAGTCCCAATAAGTCTCTTCGGCCTTTTTTTTATTTTTTTTCCTATGATACCGGACTTATGGGACACCCGGTATATATATATATATATTTTTTTTTTTGTTTCAAAGTATGACCGCTCATGGCCACCAAAAGAAAGGTGGATAGCAGAGCGAACACAGGACGAAGACTATGAAACAGCGAACGGAAGTGAACAATAGACGGGGAGGAGGAGGGGGGGAGGAAAAAAAAAAAAAAAAAAAAAGTCAACCGGTAAAGAAGTCGGGAGCGAAGAAGAACAACCCGGTTACCGAAAAGTAGGGACCTTCCGATAGAATAGCGCCAAGCCTATCACAAGGCCCGACGCTCTCCAAAAAGGGAAAATACTCTGCGCGCAGCGCAGAGTAAAGCGGACACTCCACCAGCAGGTGGGCAATTGTGAGTAAGATGTTACAATCGGGACATCGGGGCACCCGATCCCCGGCCATCAAATAGCCATGGGTCAGGTGGGTGTGGCCAATACGGAGGCGGGCCAAAGCCACCTCCTTATGGCGTGTATATATATATATATATATATATATATATATATATATATATATATATATATATATACACACACACAGGGTGTCCGAGAATTATCTGTACAATTTTTGGCTGTTATTAAAAGTCAACCATGAAGTGTAGAAATTCCAGTGTTGTCCCATTTTACAGAGAATCTCATTAAGTTTTTTCTGATACCACGTTTTGACAAGTTTTTTAGAAATGTACGCGGGTGACAGACATTGATGATTTAAAAGCAAGAATCACAGCTGCTATTGAGCGAATTGATGTGGATATGCTGCAGCGTACATGGCAACATTTGGAGTATCGATTGGATGTTTTGCGAATCACTAATGGTGCACATATGGAATGTTTGTAACAACGTTACTTTAATAAAAGAAACTTTTGAAAATACAGATTCTAAATAATCTTGTTTAAGAATTTTACGTGTGTTATCAAGAATTTTATTAAAAGATGAAATTGTACAGATAATATTCGGACACACTGGAATTTCTAAAAAACTTGTCAAAACTTGGTATCAGAAAAAACTTAATGAGATTCTCTGTAAAATGGGACAACACTGGAATTTCTACACTTCATGGTTGACTTTTAATAACAGCCAAAAATTGTACAGATAATTCTCGGACACCCTGTATATATATATATAAACACTAGGTTAACTTAGTCAATTAATTATTATTACCATACCTAAATTAGAAGTTTCAGGAAATAGGCTGAGGTACCGCATCCGTTTTTCATTTTAAACGTAATGGATTGCAGTACTGTTTATTCAAAAAATTAAGGCTACAAAACTGATAACTTTTGTGAAGCTGATCAAATGATTTATATGAAAGATCTGTCCTTCCACATTTAATTAATCACAAATGGCAACGAGTTTTGTCGCGTGGAAAGTAACGAAATTTAAATGTTGTCCTTTCCTTGCGGGTGAGACTCCGGACAGAATTTACATCCATAATAAGCACACTATTTAACTATTCCTGGACTATTTCAGTTTCAAAAATTTGTACGAGTGAGTCTATTCTGTTTTGTTTTCGCTCTTACTAAATTTTTAAACATAGAAATATTATATTTCAGATAAATTCACCCAATCCTATGGTTCAATCTTCCACTAATCGGCAACCAAAACTTCACCAATGAGCTGTCAACATATACATGCGTACCATACATAGTAGGCCGGGTTGAAATTTTATATTGAAAAGGTACATATTGTGAGGGGTTTGAATGGAGTACAGGAACCCCTCATGAATTATTTTCGCTGTTTAAAGCCTCCTACCCTTGGCACAATTTTTCACTTTTTGACCTATATTGAAGAATATTCCATTTATACGAGACTTACTCTACATTCAGGTTTTTTGATGACATAAATCTTTATTAACGTATAATATTTTATTTAATAATGTACAGTATTAGGAAAATTAATTAAGTACAACAATATATTCAAAAATTAGAGGCATAATAAATGTGCTAAAATTTAATTCACTTTTTCATTGTTCCTTATCACATCAAAAGGGAAGAAATTTTCAATATCAATAGGAAATTTTATTTCATATGTTTCTTACTCATTCCATTGGGCCTTCCATTCAAAATTGGGCATTTTTCCTTTTGACGGTTGTCATATCCTATTCTTTCCTGACATGCCTTTGTTCCTAGGTTCACTGCCCTTTCCACACTTTGACTGTGGCATGGAAAAGAAGCTATCTCCAGTGGCTTACATCGAGCCTGTAGTAGCTCATCGTCGCTAAAATTGTTTAGCAGCGGTGGAGTAGTAATGATCTCTTTTTGCCAATCGATCATCTCGGTGTAGTCAGTAGATTGGAAATTGAGGGTTCGAGGCAACTCAAAGTTTCTGGTACCTGAAAATCCTGTTCTTGAAAGGATGATTTTCTGAATAGCTTGCTCCCTAATTTCTAGTCTCTTGTCAGTTACCATTGATATGAGTATATTTTTTGGGTGGGCAAAGTAGGCGTTATTCTTTAATACTGGTTCTACGATTGATCTATGTTGTTCATCTAAATTTCGAAGCAAGCACATTAAATGCCAAGTTATATGCACCAACAGTTGCATTAGGATGAGATTTTATCCAAAACCACCCTGGAGCATAGGACTGCATGATAATCTTGACTATATCTTGAAGGTTTTTATCGGGATTTGGCGTTGAGATATATAATCGAAGGACCCTGTTGGCTACAGTTAGCCAACGAGCATGGTAAAGGGTACCTGGGGATCGAGTGGACAGATCTTGAGAAGTGTCTCCAGTTTGCACTGCCAGACACACATCATAGAGATATCTTTGATCACTGCTTAGCTCCTTCACAACATTTGCTGAAATTTCTTTAATGTTTCCCTTTACGCGATAATATTTGACTACCTCCAATTTTGTTAAATCTGTTTTCAGTTTATTCCCAATTGAACTCACAAAAGCATTTGGACCTGTTGTTTTACCATCAATGGCTTTGTAGACGTGCATAAAAGGCAGCTAATTCATATGCAAGAGGCACACCAATCACTGCACTGGTCTGTTAAGATGAATTTCAACCAGTTTTATGACTCCACCAATTTTTCCTGTATTTACAGGAGTACCATCACACAGTAAAGCTTTGATAGTATCTGTGCTATTCGAGTCTGTAATAATAGTTATCAACTCTTCTGCTATGCAGCGAGCAGTTCCATTACCTGGTGTGACATGGTCTACAGAGATGCTTCCAGGTGTTCTTTCACAATAACAGTGTTCTTCTTTTATTTTTCCACTTTTAGTTAATGTGTCATCTTCCCTTCCACGAAATCCAAGGCACTCCATCTTCAGATTTTCGGATTTAGACCTAAAAGTATTTGTTTCAACCATGCGATTTCTTTCTCTTTCTAATTTCTTTCTGTCAAGCATGTTGGTGTGGTTAAGGATCCCCATATCTTTTAAAGCTGCATTGACTATTGCAGCTGCATCTCTACAACTTACGCGATAACGATCTGCTGTTAATGCTAGGTTTTTATACGAGTGCCTGTTCTGAATATTCTCAGTCAATTCTAAATCGGCCTCATAATCTACATCCTGACTCTCTGAATCTACATCCATGTCTTTTTCGGTATTTTCTATAAATTCCGATGGTCAAACATTGGTGACTTCAGTCATTTCTTCTTGTGCTTTTAGTTGACGGTTTTGTACTTCTTAGGCTCTTGTTAAAGATCTTTTCTTTGTTGAAGTAGCTATGCGATCAATTGGTCATAACTGATTTTTTCTTTGTTTTTGACCCACAAAAGACTCCCATTCTGCCATTGGTATTTTATCTTTACACCTGCAAGATTTCCTATCAGTTCCCTTATCATAGCATTCACAAGAAGATATATCAAACATTTCATCATACTGAGTTACTTTTAAGGCAAAACTTTCATTTCTTCGATATAACGGCACCTTGTTCAATTTTGAGGCTGCTTCTATTAGTCGACTGACTTTAAGATAGATACCTTTGGTGTTAATCGTAGGAAAAGAAAATTTCATCCAAATGTCTTCAATATCTTTTACAACAACCCTGTAATAATCATTAGCAGTTGCTGATCCTTTTGATTTAGAATCTTCACGACGGCGCACAAAAAGGTAGTACCTCACATCATCTGCCTTTGAAGGAGTCATGGCTGCTGGGAATTCCGTAGGATATCCAAAGTCTGCATTTGAGGACTTGCTTTTAGTAGTCATAGTTTATATTCAGATGTAAAATCAAATTATATGTAATTTATAATTTATGATAATTCAAATTATAATTAAAGTAAATGCAAATTATTTCTATTCATCTGAAACATAAAAATATTTAGCATTAAACAAACAACTTATCATGTTATACATAACATTAAACATATGCAAATACGAAGAGAAAAAAGGGAGGAGGGGCATGTGATAGGGGTAGTAGGGTAGCACATGCTTGATTTTTTAATATTTTGTTAAGATGATAAAATTAAACTTCTCACATAGTGTACTTTTTAAGAAATAAAAAAAAAATTCCCATTTTCGACCCGGCCTAATACATAGCCATACAAGGACGCTGACGAAGTTTCGAAGGTTCTTTCGCAACTGTACATAACCTAACTAGGTAATTAACCGTACCGAACCACAGTGACTCGACTGTTCAGTAGTAGTAGTAGTAGACTTTTTCCCTAGATCCTTACAACTTTCAATTCCATTTATGTTAAAACAGTGATAAAATTTGTGACAAAACGAAGTATAAAAGTGTATATATATCGAATTTAGATAAACTTTTAAGTAATTAAAACTTACTAGACGAATTTCTTAAGGAAATGCGTGGTGAAAAAGTGGTTGCAGATGTTTCCAGCAGAGAAGGTTAGTCTGCCATCTTTGTTTCTCTTCTGTGCCGTCTTCAGTGTGATTTCACTGTACTCGACCACCTGATGCACACCACCGACCCGGCACACCACACCTGCGAGTCAGAATATTAATTTTTCATTGACACTAAACCAATAAAAGGAACGACGTCCAGCTTCACAATTATTTGCATTGTAAAACCAATGTATTTATTTTATTATTAATAAAGGCTATTCAATTCAATTCGATCACGAAATTATGAGCAAATTTTAAAACATTTTCAAATATATGTTATTACAAATATCAATTATTCCAGTCTAAAATAAGGAAGTATTGATGCTGACCAACAGCTTCTGTAGGGAATGCCTTCTCCACTACTTTAGCCCCACAGTCCGCCTCTTTAGTGAGGCAGTATCCAATGAAGATGGGATCTGCCATTTTCACAAGAATGTTGTCCACACAGTACACGTGGATATATTTAACATTTCTTCTCTCCATTTCTTCCAATATGTTCTTTTCCTTTAAAATTAAAAACTGATTATTACGCTTCAACTCATTACAAAAAAAAAAAATATATATATATTAGTGGTGCACCGATTAATCGGTATCGGCACCTTGCATGCCGATTAATCGGCCATGCAAGGTATTTTCCTAATATCGGCATGCCAGGTGCCGATACCGATTAATCGGTGCACCACTAATATATATATATATATATATATATATATATTATATATATATACAGCCATAATGGCTGCGACACGCTTCGGCATGCCATGAATCAATTTTTTGCATAATTCTTTAGTCGAACGAAGCGTGTTTGTTCGTCAGTTGTCGTTTGGTTGTCGTGCGATGCGGGTGTGTTTCTCTTTCTTTTACGTGTCATTGTAACTACCGTTTAATTTAAATAGTGTATTTACCCAATTTCGGCAATTATTTGTTACAGTTTTTAAGTGAATTTGAAAATGGGGCGAAAGAATGACTTGAGTCCACGGAAAATTGGGCAAATACAGGTTTTATTAGCTACTTCTAAATTTAAACAAAAGGAAATCGCTGCCAAACTCCATGTTTCACCACAGTCAGTACTTCGTATTAAGAAAAAAATGGTATTTGGAGAAAATGTAGGCCCCAAAAGGGTTGGAAGATGCGGCAGAAAAAGGGTAACGACTCCAAGAACTGATAGACAGATTGCAATTTTGTCTCTTAGAAATAGAAGAGCTACTTGCAAAAACATTTCCAGTAGTCTAGCGGCTGATGGCATCAATATTAGTCGTAGAACAGTCAACAGGAGGCTTCTAACTGCCGGCTTCAAAGCCTACCGCCCAAGGAAGAAGCCCAGGCTCACTGAGGCTATGAAGAAGGCACGTTTTGCATGGGCAAAGGAACACATTAACTGGACTAGTGAGGATTGGGAACAGGTAAGAATAATATTTAACATTAAATAGAATGTTAATACAGTAAATACAGTATGCATAGAAGTGTATTTACAGTACGTGATAAAACTGCAGTAAAAATATCTGTAAAGCAGCAAGTCATACTGTACTTCGTTTTAGCTGTACTTCATACGCTATGCACTGACTCTTTCACAGGGCTTTCTTTGATTGCAGGTGGTGTTCTCCGATGAGTCAACGATTGCCGTGCTTGACGATCGTGTTCAAAGTGTAAGAAGGAGGCCTGGAGAAGAATTTTTGCCTGAGTGTCTGATGAAAACGGTGAAATTTCCACAAAAGATCATGGTTTGGGGAGCAATTTCTGTGCATGGAACTAGTCGTTTGAGCATTGTTGAGGGGAATATGAACCAAGTCAAGTATATAGAAGTACTAAGAAAACGTCTACTGCCTCAAATAAGGGAATGGTATGGTAATAGACGTTGGATTTTTCAACAAGACTCAGCTCCATGCCACACGGCAAAGTCGGTTAAAAAATGGTGTCATGAAAATAGTGTTCGGTTGCTCCCATGGGCTGGAAATTCTCCAGACATGAACCCAATCGAAAGTTTATGGTGTATTTTAAAGGACGTAATCCATGAAACGCCGATAACAACAAAACACCAACTCATAGAGCGACTTATTCAAGTCTGGTTTCACTCTACACGTATTAAGGAATTATGCAAAAAATTGATTCATGGCATGCCGAAGCGTGTCGCAGCCCTTAAGGCAGCTAAGGGGGGTCAAACTAAGTACTAAACTATTGCTAAATAATGACCATGTATTCTTGTGTAGAAATAAATAACTTTTTAACGTTTAAAATTGGTTTAATTTAACATTTTATACCAAAAAATGAAATTTTTAAAAAATTCCTAATAATTTGGCCAGTACTGTATATATATATATATATATATATATATATATAATATATATATATATATATATATATATATATTATGTACATATATATTATATATATATATGTACAGTATATATATTATATATATAGGGCGTCCCAAAAAAATGTATACACACTTTAAATAATTATAAAGGCAGTGTTTATTAAAATACATTTCATTTTCAAAATGTAATAGAATCTACAGACATTATTTAATTGTTTTGTCAACGCCTGTTTTCAAACTGACGTCCGTTCTGGTCCAGGCACTGCTGATAACGCGAAGCAATGGAATCGCAAACATCACGAAACATTTCGTTTGGTATGTGTGTGCATTCTCGTTCAATGGCTGCTCTCAATTCAGCGACTGTTGCAGGTTTTATAGCGTAGACTTTGTCTTTTAAGTATCCCCATAAAAAAAAGTCTAGTGGTGTGAGGTCTGGTGAACGCGGAGGGTATTCTAAGAAACCCCTTCGTCCAATCCACATCCACATCGTGCCAAGTACCACTCGCAATACTCCACTCTTCGGTCCGGATCATCTTCATTAATAGCATGGACTAATCTTGGAATGTAACTTTTCCATTGACAGCGCTTCAAAATGCGTTGGACAGACGATTCTGAGATTCCTACCTCACGACTCGCTTGCCGCACAGATTTTCTTGGACTTTGGTGATACGTTTCCAGTACTCTTTCTTGCTTTGTGGGGCTTGTCGATGTCCGTGGTCTTCCGGAACGCTTCTTGTGGACATTCTGAACAGTTCCATCGGCTTCAAACTTATCTCTAATTCGAGTGATGGTAAGTCGCGTTGGTGGATCTGTTTGAAACTCCCTCCTAAACTGTCTTTGCACTTCAACTGCGTTTTCACACTTCCAGTAGCATTTTAGAATGAATTTCCTTTGTTCAAAGCTTAGTCTGACTGCCATTATTAATTCTAATGGGTTTAACTTGGAAAGAAAGAAACATCAATTGAGCTATCAGCTGTTAAAGTGTATATACATTTTTTTGGGACGCCCTGTACATATATACAGGGTGTTTGAAAACTTTCTGTACAAATTGTAATGGGGGATAGGCAACACCAAGACAAACCCTTTTCGTCTATAAGTGTATGTCCGCTGACGTCACCATTCGGCGAGAGGGCGCCGCTGCAATTGGCTAAAAGGTGAAGTGGGCTAGACTCGCGCTTGCCGCGGGCATTCTTAAATCGGACGTAGTACGCGTAACATGAAGCGCTTCACGACTGCTGAGATGGCTGACATGCATATGGTGTATGGGGCTGCCAATGGAAACGGAAGAGCTGCTGTGAGGTTGTACCGACAGCGCTTCCCAAACAGACGTGTGTCAAACCACCAAACGTTTGCGCATTTGCATCGGCGACTGCGAGAAACTGGAACATTCCATGCATGACACTGGTCGGGAGAGAAACGTGCGCACTCCTGACATGGAAGAAATCCTACGGCGATTTGAGGACAATCCAAGCGCAAGCACGCGAGGTGTTGCACGTATCCTCGGTGTGAACCACGACCTGGTCTGGAGTGTGTTGCACGAGAAGCAGTTACATCCGTTTCATCGTCAGAGAGTCCAGGCATTACAAACCCGTGTAGCATGTGGATTTGCGTGCGCCCACACGTGAGAATTGTGTATGTTAAACACCCTCACGTGTGAAACAGGCCTCATCTGAGAACAGCACATAAGCCGGAAAATTAGGCTGCACCGCTGTCTGCTGCAGAAACCAGCGTGCGAATTCCACACGAAGAGGGTAATCCCGAGGTTGTAATGCCTGGACTCTCTGACGATGAAACGGATGTAACTGCTGCTCGTGCAACACTCTCCAGACCAGGTCGTGGTTCACACCGAGGATACGTGCAACACCTCGCGTGCTTGCGCTTGGATTGTCCTCAAATCGCCGTAGGATTTCTTCTTCCATGTCAGGAGTGCGCACATTTCTCTCCCGACCAGTGTCATGCATGTTTGCATGGAATGTTCCAGTTTCTCGCAGTCGCCGATGCAAATGCGCAAACGTTTGGTGGTTTGGCACGTCTGTTTGGGAAGCGCTGTCGGTACAACCTCACAGCAGCTCTTCCGTTTCCATTGGCAGCCCCATACACCATATGCATGTCAGCCATCTCAGCAGTCGTGAAGCGCTCCATGTTACGCGTACTACGTCCGATTTAAGAATGCCCGCGGCAAGCGCGAGTCTAGCCCACTTCACCTTTTAGGCAATTGCAGCGGCGCCCTCTCGCGCCGAATGGTGACGCCAGCGGACATACACTTATAGACGAAAAGGGTTTGTCTTGGTGTTGCCTATCCCCCATTACAATTTGTACATAAAGTTTTCAAACACCCTGTATATATACATATATATATATATACATATACAGGGTGGGCCGAAAGTCTGGATCCATAGGAAAATATTTATTTTAATACATAAATTACACCAAATGGTAAATACTTAAAATGAATATCAACTTTAACTCGTAAATGCGTATCCGTGATACTGTACAGTGGTTCGTACTCCAGTATAAACAACAAATTATAACAAATGCTCAAATTGGCGGCCTCTGACATCGAGACACTTAGGGATGGAATTTATGATTTTTAATAATTCTTCGAATTGACGTTCTCGAGATGCGTGTTTCATTTGATAATCTTCTTGTTGACTTTACTGGACTATTCGTTAAAGTTTCACATACCATTGCAGAGGTATTTTCATCAGTTGCAGTTTTTGGACGATCAGAACGCCGTCGATCATGTACACTTCCTGTTTCTTTGAAACGTTTAAACAACTTGCCAACAGTCGCATATGTTACTGGATGCTTATCAGGATGATTTCTATTGAATTCGGTAGCAACTTCTCTGTGTGTAGCGCCCTGTCTTGCGTACATGAGCACAAGTTCTACCCGGTCTTCTGTTGTTAGATTCGAAGCCATTTCTGGGCTGAAATAAAAAAAGTATTTGAGTATTTATACTGGAGTACGAACTACTGTACAGTATCACGGATACACATTTACGAGTTAAAGTTGATATTCATTTTAAGTATTTACCATTTGTTGTAATTTATGTATTAAAATAAATATTTTCCTATGGATCCAGACTTTCGGCCCACCCTGTATATATATATATATATATATATATATATATATATATATATATATATATATATATATATATATGTGTGTTAAACACAGACCGTGCATGGAACAAGGAACTCTTCTGGGAAAATTAAATCCACTATAGTCCGAATAAGTAATGGTAAATGACAAATACCAGAGTTTTTCTTTTTCATGATGCAAGCCCGACGTGGGCAACGGGTCTCTCGCAAAGAGGTCCCATAAATATAGCTTCCCTCACCAGCTATCTGCAAAGCAGACAGGATCCAGCTTTGGGACATGGATCTAGGGTTTAAAGCAGCCTAGCCCTGCTACATTTAGAACCTCAATATAAGCAAAAGACTCGTTGCATTCACGTCAGATTGAATACATCAAAGAAAAAGGGGTAAGTATTGTATTTTTAGCCAAAAAAACAAAACTTAAACCTCAACCGGGACATTGAGCGTCCACTTTTCAAGGCACATAACACGTCCGTTTAATATACACAAACTCAGAATGGTCCCCTGAGAAACTTATATGTTAAACACAGACCGTGCATGGAACAAGGAACTCTTCTGGGAAAATTAAATCCACTATAGTCCGAATAAGTAATGGTAAATGACAAATACCATAGTTTTTCTTTTTCATGATGCAAAGAAAAACTATGGTATTTGTCATTTACCATTACTTATTCGGAGTATAGTGGATTTAATTTTCCCAGAAGAGTTCCTTGTTCCATGCACGGTCTGTGTTTAACATATAAGTTTCTCAGGGGACCATTCTGAGTTTGTGTATATTAAACGGACGTGTTATGTGCCTTAAAAAGTGGACGCTCAATGTCCCGGTTGAGGTTTAAGTTTTGTTTTTTTGGCTAAAAATACAATAGTTACCCCCTTTTTCTTTGATGTATTCAATCTGACGTGAATGCAACGAGTCTTTTGCTTATATTGAGGTCCTAAATGTAGCAGGGCTAGGCTGCTTTAAACCCTAGATCCATGTCCCAAAGCTGGATCCTGTCTGCTTTGCAGATAGCTGGTGAGGAAAGCTATATTTATGGGACCTCTTTGCCAGAGACCCGTTGCCCACGTCGGGCTTGCATCATGAAAAAGAAAAACTCTGGTATTTGTCATTTACCATTACTTATTCGGACTATAGTGGATTTAATTTTCCCAGAAGAGTTCCTTGTTCCATGCACGGTCTGTGTTTAACATACAAGTTTCTCAGGGGACCATTCTGAGTTTGTATATACACACACACACACACACACACACACACACACACACACATATATATATATATATAATATATATAATATATATATAATAATAATATATATATACACACACACAATATATATATATATATATACACACACACACACACACACACATATATATATATATATATATATACATATATATATACACACACACACACACACACACACACATATATATATAGTCAAATAAAAGGAAAAAAATGTCGAAAGCGAAAAAGAAAGTGGGAGAAAAGCTACATCAATCACTCACTCTGAGCGCCCTGTAAAGACCTCCGTTTCCATCTGGAGCTTTGGCAATTTTTCCAGGGGTTTCAAGAATAATTTTTCCATCGAAGTTAAAACACGGCAACATTCCTTGCTCGAAGACGATCAGATTTTCTTTGTTAAGACCAAAAAAGTTATGGCTGGCGAAGAAGTCCATGGTGGGTTCCTTGGTGTGTTCTGAAGTCATAATGTACCAAGGAATTTTGCCTTTCCTCCCAAACTTTTCCGCCGCCAGCTGTTCCAGTTTGAGAAGCCTCTCCGCCTGTAGCTGGTACAGGGTCTTACTGGAGGGGAGACCCACATCATACATGCCTTTTGGGTAATTTACCCCTAGACGAGTCCCTTGACCTCCCGCCAAAAGCAGCACAGCAACGTGGCCCTTGCTAACTTCACTCAAACCTTCAAAAAGGGAAATGAAACTGTGACAATTTGCGGTAAAACTCTCGAAAATAATTCTATAAATTTTTCCCCTTTTTTTAACGAAGAAAAAAAGAGAAGGGTTAGGAAAGTGTCACGAATCTGTACCTAAGTCTTCGTAACGTTGGAGGTCGGAGAGTTTCGTTCTGGTAACCGCTCCGTGCATGGAGGAGGGAATGGGCTCCATCTGTTCGTCAAGCTTCTTGTCCTGATCCTCATTCACTCCAGAAATGGTTCGTTTGAAGTATCTGCATACCTCCTGCAGGTTCAGTCTGATTCAACATAGGAATACTCTCTTAAAATTCACATCGTCCCCTAATCTCTCTTTATTTCTACCTTATAAAGATTATACTGTGTATTATTAGCAGAAACTTCAATCTTATATGCATTACTACTTTTCCATTTTTCTCATACCTGAATGAGAGTTTTCAATTCCAGTGACTGCATTTCAAATACAATTTGTGAATTCAAAATGAAAAATGTTAAAATAAAAATGACAACATATCATGTATCATTTATTGTCAATTTATTTGGAACATTTTTTATTTTGAATTCGCAAACTATAAAAGTATAGAGTTGTGCGTAACCTTTTGCAAAACGGATCAATAATTGAAGGTGATGATGGGTGGCGCTGTTGGAAATAGTGAAGAACAACGTGTGGTAGACCGAGCAAATGCCTATCAAGAAGCAATGGAAACAGGTGCGACTTTCATTAATAAGAAGTGAATCGTCCAGAAACTTCATTGTAGTGAAAGATGGGTGACTAACAGTTGGAAGGGATAAGACTTGTGTTTTACAAAATTTGGCGACGGCAAACCCGAAAAAGTGTCGCAGGAAAGCAAAGACATTGTGACTGAAAACAGTGGCAAAAGGCGACGAAGCTGCACTAAAGTTGCCAAATTCATCATGAAGAAGAGAAAAGTGGCTGTTGACCAGTAAACGATTCAACGATGTAGCAAGAAGCAAGGACTGAAACCTTTCCATGTGATCCCAAAGCCAATATCATCATCACCAAGCACTGAGAATCGACTTTGGTTTTGCAATTGTCTGCGTCTATGGGATGGTGATGATTTCATAATCTGGGAATCCTGCACCAGTGATGAATTCTTAGTTTGGACTGTCCGTCGGCCAAATTATTAAAATGACAGAGTGGTCACTTTCCTAAGATGATATGAAGTCAATGCGCATTATCAAAAGCTTTGCAAAAAACCTCGTTGCATTGGGACATTCATTTGTTTCATTGCTGTCAAAATGATGTGGGTGATCATCGAAGATGGGACTTCGTGGGATGGTACACATTATCGGCAGACTATTCTTACAGTAAATGTTATTCTATTTCTTCTGGATCTTGAAAGTGACTATCCTCAGGATAGTGCCCCATGCCACCGTGCAAATGCACCCAACAACTACTGAAAGAATCTGGGATTGAGTTCTTTGATCGGACTCAATGGGCAGGAAATTCCTCCGATCTGAACGTACCAGAACACTTTCGAGCGATTTTCAAAGACAAGGTGAAAGATTTGATGCTGCAGGAACTTGGTCCCAACCGACCTTCTCAAGGGGTCCTTCAACACATTCAAACTATCCTCTAAGAACTTGAACATGAAGATTTATTTGAACGTTTAGTGAAATCATACCCTGAACGTGAGAACTGTGCGCGAGGATAATGGCAAGCATACAAAATAGAAAATACTGATACGTTTTTGCATTCAGTTTGAATAAAGCTTTCAAATGGTATGCTATTTTTTGTTGTATCTTTGGTTTACTTTGGTTATGCACAACCCTGTGCTTGAAATGCAGTCGTTGGAATTGAAGACTCTCGTACAGCTGTGAGAAATGTTCAAAACTGAAAAAAATGCTGACGGTTCTTATTCGGATTTGGTAAATACTGAAGGAAAAAAATGATCGGTGACTGAATGAATTTAATCGACTCACTACTCGATGCACATCCGAAGAATGGACAATACAAATTCATGAATTTCTCGGCCTTTATAAAAGACGGAAGTCTTACCGGTTAAGTTCTCCACAGAAAGTCTTCCTGTCGACCTCGGAGAGCGAGTCAAAGTGGTCCAGGAGGTGCTCCTGACCGTACTCCTGAAGGCGCAGACGGAGAGAACGGAGGGCGGCTTCGTCCATCATAGCGGCTGCAAACAAACAGTCTGGCAATATAAGAAAAAACACGGAGTAGAAATGAATTAAACTATAAAGAATCATTAAATAAAAAACTTCTCGCATTTAAGCAGTAAACACGTTACTATAAAGTATAAAATATGGAGCAGAACAGGCTCGTTGCTTAACCCTTTAAGAACGAGCCCGCAGCATATGCAGTCACTCTTGTTACCAGAACGTATAGGTTTTATTGTTATTCAAAACTAAATATTTTAGTAACTAATCACTGAAATGATACACATTTTGGGTTCCTTTCCCGACAACTAAATGACTATATGTAAACATGTAAAACATTTATAGAAACGAGGCATTGTAGTACAATTTATATTATTATTTCTGGTGGACCTTAAGGTACCATCCGTCGTTAAAGGGTTAACGGATTAACGTGTAAGCACTTTATCTTTATTTCACGCGTATCTGAAACCAGATATACCATTACTTCACAGCTCCTTCTTATTAAGGTACATAAAAACGTGATTCTGCTCGGAATCACCAGACGAGACGAGTGGAAACCTTATTACAGCAACTTTCACCATTTCAAGGACTCGTACTACATTAAAACTTAAACAAAATTATAAAAATATCTAACTTTCAGAGTATTTCCATTCATAAGTATTTAAAAATTATTTTGCAGTCGTCAACGTACAGTTAATGAGAACCTAAGGACGAAAAAAATTATCCAGTATTGGGGACATTAGTGCAAAAAAAAACAAAAAATTTTGGTCCCATTATCTTAAATCTATTTACGACAGGAGTGAAGGCAAACGAGGACTAGAACACGACTTCAAATACCAACTTAAAGTGAAGTATGTTTTACAGTAACCGGATAAAAAAAAAATTAAATGATTTACAAATATTAAAAAAAAGTTGTAAAAGTCGTTTGACAACTGCTAAAATTAAGTGTAGTTACGCACTGTTAAGCATTATGTTACAAACTTATGAAGGTAATTTTTAACAAATATATTTTCCGCGTTTTTTTTTTAATTATTTTTTTTTAATGGGATCGGGAGACGGAGGGAGGAACAATGCGGATACAATTCAACTCATTTACGGCTAACACACTCTCCTAAAGTCAGTCCCGTGACCTTCATATACGGCGAAACGAAATGCCACGACAGTAAGATTCAAATACAGTATAGCGAATATATTTTAAGTTAACAGAAATCTTGCTATCTCTTCAAACTAAAACTGTTTTCTCCGATGTCATTCATGGCCTGCATATGGCGTCCTGACTGGTAAACTTTTACCGATTGTCTTTATAACTAAATATCATTATAAATGATTTACTAAGGACTAAAATGAAAGCTTAAAAAAAAAGCTTTTAATTTATAAAGTTATTTCCAAAGAAAATATCTGGAGTGGAACGGGGAAGACACTTGGAGGTAAAACGAATGATGACGATGCTTTATAACCACCAATTTCTTAATACCTTTGGTTAAAAGAAAGACCTTTAAAATTAAAAATAACGCATGAAATATCAGACACGGGTATTTCCGATTCTTCCAAGGTTAAAGGGAGAATAAATAACTCATATATTTCACGAGAACGTTCACAGTGATCTACCTTAAAGTCCGTCTTCGCGATAATAAAGGATTTCTCAACTTTCAATAAACGAAACATATGAACAAGAAAGTAAGTAAAGTAAGTAAGTAAGTAAAGTAAGTAAGTAAAGTAAGTAAGTAAAGTAAGTAAGTAAAGTAAGTAAGTAAGTAAAGTAAGTAAGCGAGTAAAATCTTGGTGACCTTAAGATCTGAGCTACAGTACAACTTTTTCTTTAATAAAACTATTCCATTAATTTGGCTTACTCAGCTACCAATCCGAAAAGTCTATGTTTATATATTTATATTGTGTGTGTGTGTGTGTGTGTGTGTGTGTGTGTGTGTGTGTGTGTGTGTGTGTGTGTGTGTAATGCTCTCTAGTTTTTACTTTAAGTATATGTATGGATGAAGAAAAAGTTTGCAAAGCTATCCTAAACTAACAAACCAAGATAGCGGACGTTACGATGTATATTTTTTATTATTTTTCTTAAATATTTCCTCCCGAATCGCTCGTTGGGACGAGGATCAAGCTTGTTGCCTCACCGTAATTTGAATACAACTCAAGATCCCGCCAAGGCAGACCGAGAGAAAATACCTGAAATCACAAAGTTTGACCCGTGACTCGAACTAAGGACCTTCCTATTTACAATTGTGCAGTCTACTTTATGAGCTTTAATTCAATGTCTCTGGAAGCGAGTTACTCGACAAAGTAGTCCTTTTCCCCTTTTGGTCAAATAAAAAGGCCGAAAATGTTATCGTATTTCTTTGAATAAGAGACTTCCACTGCCTGAGATAGTGTACATAGATGTTTATAGTGTTAATATTACGGGCAAATAATAAAATACCTCTACAACAAACTAAGCATAATAATAGCCAAAAGACGTGTCGGGTTGTGTTTGGGGGGAAAAAAATTCTTAAGTCTCTAGTAAAAATCTTGTAACTCGTCTCTAAATTCATAAAGCCTCAATCCACAATGCGTCATTCATTCACTTTCCCTTCATGATTATGAACGGTCTGCCATTATTATTTATATTCTCGAATAAACTAAATATCTCCTTTATTGAACGACTTCTTAAAAACTTTCCTCGAGTTTTTAGATTTTTAAAAGGGGGGGGGGTATAAAAAAATTTAAAAGATGAACAGCATGTTAGGACGCGACCGTTAGTCGGGTTGTGTGCATAGTGACAATGTAACAAGAATTAAAATACTTTTATCCTCGTAGAGCGCGGTGCAAAAGTCACGATCAGATCAAATCCAGACAGAAATTGTTGATGACCGATGTTTATACTTCTTAAAAATCATGTTGGAAATATATCAAAATAATGATATATATTCACTCGATCGTGACTTTGGGATCAAAACACACACACACACACACACACAATATATACAGGATGTCCACGAAGTCCTGGCAATTCTGTTTGGGTGCATGCTTTGTCGAATGAGAACTATGAGAATCATGAAATGTACATTTGTGATTAAATAATTAATGAATTTCTATTCATGGACAATTTTAATTCGAAATATCTTAATCACAACAGTCGAGAACCTAATCACCAAAATTCGAAGGTTTTTAAAGAGAACAATGCGCGTTAACTTCATTGTACGAATCCAATTCTGAACGCCGAACCCAACCAACCTCCTGTTACACAGAAAAGGAATCGAGACTAAGGACACGTACACGATTTGAGGTACAATTTGGTATAAATCCTGCACTTTCATTTAAACACAAAATGGTTGTAAAGGGTGATCCAGAGAAATGGGACCCAAAAGAAACCCCTGTAACTCTTAAAGTATAAGTCCTTTTATAAAATCATACGCATCATTCGAAAGAGGATAGTTACAAGTTTGTATAGGATTGTATAGGTTTTGAAAATACAAGACAAGATAAGATACAAAACAAAATAAAAGTGTTAGTTAAAACTAACCCTTCAAGATGACTGCATGGACTGTGGAACAGCTGCGTTTCATAACTGAGCAATATTATGAGCATGGAAGAAGTGTAGTTTCAGCTCAAAGATCTTTCAAGACAAATTTTCAGATGTCAAAATCACCTTCTAAGAGCTGAAACTACACTTCTTCCATGCTCATAATATTGCTCAGTTATGAAACGCAGCTGTTCCACAGTCCATGCAGTCATCTTGAAGGGTTAGTTTTAACTAACACTTTTATTTTGTTTTCTATCTTATCTTGTCTTGTCTTGTCTTGTATTGTCAAAACCTATACAATCCTGTACAAACTTGTAACTATCCTCTTTCGAATGATGCGTATGATTTTGTAAAAGGACTTATACTTTAAGAGTTACAGGGGTTTCTTTTGGGTCCCATTTCTCTGGATCACCCTATAACAAATGTTTAATCTTTTGTTTAAAGAATAAAATTCCACTCTCTTCGCAGTGTTTCATCTAGCTGCAGTACTTGTTTTTGTGACAATTCTCTCTCAAGCCTCTTTTTAAGTTCAAACAAAGTACAAATTTATAGTGTGGAAATTATGAATAACCTCTCCAAAACACTTATTGTATTTGACTGATCTTTGGAAACACTTTCAGAAATTATTTTTATTGCATCATTTTCCACTTTTATATTCACTATCATCATTAATATTAATACGAGTATTAACGTGCCACACTAATCCTGGCCTTGAACATACTCCGAGAACACAATTATCTCAAAAATGTTTCGAGTATATGATGCAAACCCACAAGGAAAGAGAAAAACGATTCCAATGACGAGGTGTAGCTCTGAATACACCAAAGGCCTTGGAATCGTTTTTCTTTTTCCTTGTGGGTTTGCAGCATTCATTCATTTCACGTGTTTAATTGTGAAATTCATCCCATATACTGTGTGTGTGTGTGTGTGTGTGTGTGTGTGTGTGTGTGTGAATAGAAACGACGTAAATAAGGAGCGTCTCTGCACACGGGGAAGAGAAATAACGAATAAATGAAAAATGAGGCGAACCGCCCGGGAATCGAACCCAGGGCCTTCCAATTGCCGGTTGGATGCGCTACCATTACACCACGGACCTCGATCAATCATAAATCGAAATTCTCCTACATAGGGCAGAAACCAATGCCCTGAGAGGGCACCCTCGCAAATCGTGAATATGTGCATTGATCGAGGTCCGTGGTGTAATGGTAGCGCATCCAACCGGCAATTGGAAGGCCCTGGGTTCGATTCCCGGGCGGTTCGCCTCATTTTTCATTTATTCGTTATTTCTCTTCCCCGTGTGCAGAGACGCTCCTTATTTACGTCGTTTCTATTCATTTATATACTGCGTGGTCATTGCAGTTATATATATATATATATATATATATATATATATAATAATTAACTACTACGACTACTAAATACAACCTCCGAGCATAGGTGCCATTTTTCCTATGAGTGTCAATGTACTCTTCCAACAAATCTGGATTCAGTTTCATTGGACAAGCAATAAAAATCCTCTCTTACATCCAACACATTCCAATATGAAGGCGTGCCAAAAGGAGCCATCCAGATACCTTCTACGTTCTGCATGCTTACGAGGTTTCCCCAATGTTAAAGGGAAAAGTTATCCATTAGCCTATGAACACTTAAGGAATAATCAACTGGATTTACTCTGCAGTTTACTGTTCAAGCCAAAATGTACGAGATTGTCTTTACAGTTAATTAGCATTCTGTCCGAGTGCTTGCTAAACTTTATCATCTCTACTCTTTGTATACAGTACAATATATAACTATACACACACACACACTCGTATATACACAAAATATATATATATAAACGTTCAGGAGCTTTGACCCTGACCCCTCAAAGAGGTCGTATGCTTGCTATTCCCGACTCCACAAACTCCTCATCAACTTTTTGCTTCCTTCCCCTCCTCCCTCACAAAAAAATATACCCCCCGAGCAATGAATACCAAAGTGCACTTTGTGCTTGTGTATTTTGTGAAGGCATAATATGAGAACCAAAAGGACGTCCTGCTGTAATCTTTAAGAGTTTAGAGTTTAGACAATGCACATTCGAAGTTTTCAAAAACGTTTTTTCCATTAATCTTAACCGTATCTTCGACATGGACCATCCTTTCCAAAAGAAACTTAATGACGTTTGGAGGGAAAAACCGACCTTAAATGTTTTTTTCTTTCGACGCTCTAGGGATAAAAACTAAGTGTAACCCGTTTAAAAGATGAATGAATGATGGACGCCCGTGGCTCTCGGTGGATGAAACGATTTTTCACGGTGATTATTGCTCTCAGACGGGGAAATGGAATCAACTCAAGTTGGAGGGAAACTTTTGAAAAGTGTGAAAAATTAACTACAGGCCACTCCGTTACTAACAAAAATATGTACAATTAAATTGTTTGGCGATAAACTTGGAATCACATCAACGGTACAAATAAAACTAACAGCGTTAAGAAAATAATTTGCAATAACCCCTTTAAACCTAATTGATCGGGGACCTTCTAAACGAATCTCTTTGCTCTTACCTTAAAAATTCCAGAGTTCACGGGAGATTAAGCGAAGGAAAATGAAAGTGACGAAGCCACGAGTCTTTTTTTACTTTTCCAAAAGACTTTATCCGGAGCGGGAGAGAGAGAGAAAGAGAGATATAGGGAGAGAGGGAGACCGTCTACACGATGCGCGCTGGAGAACGAACTACAGACCTCCACTCACTGCAACGGCAACGTACCGACTAATACGAACCATCAAAGTGCCAGTAAGATAAATAAAACAATCGGCACGGAGATTAGGAAATTCACCTGTTGGCTTAAAAATGTTCATACGAGACAACCTTGATTACGAGACCTCGAAAAGGGAGGGGAGGGGGGGGATGAGTGCGATTAGAAAAAAAAAATAGAAAAAATTGGATAACAACGGAAGCTGACAGTACCAAAACTTAAAAGAAAAAAGTTTCGAACTGTCCATTTGGAAATACAATCGAACAAGGTAAAAGGAAATTTATTTCAAGGTCGCTTCTTTAACGCTGGCAACAGACAGAAATCGAACTTGAATAAGCGCTTCTGAACTCTGGTTTAATGTCATCTTAATAAACTTTTTCCTTCCAAACTCAATTAACAAAGATACAATTCCGAAGCATAAATTTATTCTAAGAGGAGAGGTTGATAAGGAACAAAATTTTAACATTATTATTACTATTAATTCAATTGTCAAAAGCAGAACGCAAGTGGAAAATTGAAAGTGGTAACTCCGTTTCATTATTGCAATATTTATCTTCAGTAAGATAACCTTCACAATTTAGGGTTCTCAACTCTAATTTTATATATATATATATATATATATATATATATATATATATATATATGTGTGTGTGTGTGTGTGTGTGTGTTATTTTAGTAGTTGTTTTCAGCATGGAAAATAACTTGTAGTTCGTGATTAAGGTCTAAAAGATACAGTATAATAGTGTTAACATTACAAAAAAATCCACGACACTCATAACACGCAACGCTTTAATAGAATTTATACAATAATTTTATGTACATGAACGATCTTGATCGGCAGAGGAAATACAATTGTGGCATCATTAACAGAATTTTTATTTTTTTTAATTACAACGTGACAAAAGACTAACAGTTCCCTTTAATATAACGCGACAAATGAACTAACATTAGTAACATAATCGCTACCTATAAGTTATTCGCTCGAGTAACACTTAAGAACCTCCGATCTACATCCTACTGATGTCGTCATGAGTGGTAAGTCCGAGAGTGAGAAAGTGCTAAACAAGTCCGCCTTGGCACCACTGGAAGACCTTGAGCCGGCAGTTCTAAGGGTCGAGTCCCGTTGTTTGGTCTTAGACCTCGCTTAGCCAAGCCCGATCCTATCGCAATCTTGATTACGATATACGGTTTAAACCCGAGAAAAAATGAAACCGAACCTACAATCTTGCTAGAACCATATCCTTCTCTACTCTTCAGTTACGTACTTCTCTTCATAATTATAAATTTCATATCTCCTCCTCGCTTCCTTCCCACCAAAAATTTCGACAAAGCAACGGCGAACTGCGGACCAAAACTTCTGTTTCAACTCATATTAAAAACATTTTAACTCCATTTAAAATTCAATCAAAAACATATTCATTTATCTAAAGGTTTACAAGGCAGTTTATAACTACAACAAATAATAAAACTAAGTGCATCTATTTTACACACACACACACATACATACATACATATATATATATATATATATATATATATATATATATATATATATATATATATATATATAGGGTGTCCCATAAGTCCGGCATCATAGGAGAAATTCATATTTTTCTATTTCTACAAACCATAATTCATATTTTTCTTATGCTCTGGATGCCAATTTCCCGTCCACCATTCTGTTCAGTGACGAGGCTGTTTTTTATGGAAATGGTGAGGTAAATCGACAGAACACCCGCTACTGGTCTCAAAACAACCCTCACTGGTATACCTCTTCAAAGGAACAAGGTGCATCTCGGGTGATGGTTGGTGTGGCATTTGGAAGGATCGCATCATAGGCCCCCCCCCCTTTTTCGATGAACATGTCACTGGAGGCACATACCTACGTATGCTCAAGGAAGAAGCATTTCCCAGTGTATTGAACGAAGAAGGAAATTTCCCAACATGGTTCCAGCAAGACGGCGCTCCTGCATATTACAGCACTCAAGTAAGGGAATACCTGTACCAACAATTCCCTGGTCATTGGATAGGACGTCGAGGGCCTGTGGAATGGCCAGCTAGAAGCCCGGATCTCACGCCACTAGATTTTTATCTCTGGGGCCACTTGAAAGCGTTGGTATACGCAGAGAAAATTAGGTGTGTTGAACATTTGCGGCAGCGCATTATTGGGGCATGTAACACCATTACTCCTGACATCATTCACCGTGTGCTTGCTGACTGGGTATCACGTTTGAATTTGTGTACTGAAAACAATGGTGGACATATTGAGCACGTTCTGTAAATAAAAGCTTTTGTTTTGCCTTTTATTATTATTTTTCCTATGATGCCGGACTTATGGGACACCCTGTGTGTGTGTGTGTGTGTGTGTTGTGTGTGTGTGTGTGTATATATATAATATATATATATATATATATGGTGGTGGTGGTGGTGGTGCAATCGTTAGCGTTGCTGACTACGAATCCACCGGCCCCTAGTTCGATACCTAATGACGACAGTCGGCGCGCAGCAAACCCAGTTGTTTATCCTTCAATACAATAAAATTGGTTGGTAGATAAATGGGTACCCTAGGTAGCCTAGTGGCTAAGACGCTGGGCTACTGATTGGAAGGTCACGAGATCGAGTCCGGATGAGGACTGTAATTTATGACCACTCGTGGTGGGTGGATTCCACGTTAAGCTGTCGGTTTAAGGTGGAGCAACAAGCTTGACCTTCGTCAGAATGAGCAATTCGGGCGGAAGCAAAAACCAAAGTTAACCTCTCTCTCTCTAACCGTTTTTCTTTGTGGCTTTGCATCATATATATATATATATATATATATATATATATATATATATATATATAATATATATATATATATATATAATGAGAAAGTGCTCCTCCTATACGATCACGAGATACCAGCTGACATTGGAATAGCAGGATGTAGAGCAGACATAGTAGTCAGAGAAAAGAGGGGTAACAAATGCCTCTTGGTGGAAGTTAGAGTCTCGGGAGACTGGAACGTCGCAAACTATGAAAGAGAAAAGCTCTAAAATATTAGCGACTAAAATATGAAACACGGAGAATGTGGAATGTTGAACCCCGAGATAGTACCAATAGTGGTGGGAGCGACACGAGCAGTTGAAAAATCTACAGTAAAGTACCTTGACCAACTGCCTATAAGTATAACAGCTGGAGAAATACTAGGGGAGGTCTTGAGATACAGCATCCATATCCTACGTCTGGTACTGGTAACTAAAAATTCATGAGGGTTAAGTTTTAACACCAGAAACAAACTCTCTCCAAATGGAGAAGAAGGGGGAGGGGGGAGCATATTTAGAGAATTGTATACTGTATATATATGACGTAAAATCAGGGACTCGCTGATTCCTGATCTTTGGAAATAGCTTTTGGTCTACAAAGACTTTGGATTCCTGGTGTTCAAAAGGTCACCTGCTTTTTTCATATTATGAGAGAGCAACACACACAAGATTTTTTTTTAATTCAGTAATATTATTTTATATTATTCGGAAATACAAAAAAAAAACCCGATGAAACTGCATATAAACTTTTAATTAATAGTTAAGAGAATTAAGTAGCACACACACACACATATATATATATATATATATATATACACTAATTAAATTAAATACTTTAAATATTGTCTATCGAAAGATAACTTTATATATTTCAACGAATTTACAAAATGGAATTCGTTTTTTTCCCAATCATTTGTTTCGTGTTTACTTCCTGAAAAACGAGATATATATAAAGTTTCCCGTTACAGATATTTTTAAGATCAAAAGCGACAATGTTTGTGTATCTATTCTTTTCCTGAAATGAACTCGTGTTACGTCAATGGACCAAAGGCACACGTGCAGCCTTCCGTATAAGCCTATAAGGGATAATCTGTGTTATTTTAGGAAAAATTCATCCTTTGCAAATGTGTTTATAGAAGTATTTGTACGAGTATAACAAATCACGCATGAGCAAATGCGCATGAATTACGTAGCATGCATTTAACTTTAAAATACAAAAGAGTGGAACGAACAAACCCATCTGTATTGAGTGAGCTGAACGTACCCAATAAAACCGCCCACTTACTACGATACTAAAAGTCTTTACTTCGGACAGCAGGTACAAAGAATATTCGTGCATGTTTAAGTAACAGCGGTCTAGAAAAGTAATTAGGTGTTAATACCATAAATAATGAGCATACAACTGCCTACGCCAATTCCTCCAGATTATAAACTTATAAAATATATCAGTTACTACTCCACTGACAATAGCTTCTCGTATCTTATTAACTAACTGCCTCACCAAGACTTGTGCTAAATCTATAGTAGAGATGTACCGACAAGTCAGTAAATAGTCGGTAGTCGGCCTAGTTGCAAAATGTTTGCTAAATATCTAATTTAAATGATTTCGAGGAATTATGTTTAATATTGCAAGCATTGAATTTATAAATGTTGTGTTACATAACTTACATTAGCCTCGTAAACATTTGTTTTTTGCGTTGTCAATGTAAACATTTGGTATTTTTGTTGTTGCTGTCTAGCTAACAAAAAAATATTTGGGCAAATAACCTTATATCCGACTCTAACTTTGATTCCTTAGTTCGTATCGCTGGTTCCGTCCTTCAACCAAGGGTGAACACAATGTATTTTATTATCAACATTGGGACAAATAATATTCTATTATGGTGAAATGAAAGAGGTCGCCATTCAGGCATGCATTAAATTTATATAAAACACATACCAAGAGCTCTAAATTGCGTATGCATTACAAATATATTTAAATAGAAATTAATAAGTGTGTAGCAACCATGAAATTAAAATACTTTTGTCTGCAAACCTAAGAATGAGTTCTTACAGTTGGACATAATTTGCAGTCGGTGTATCTTTAATCTATACATAAAATTGCTTATCAGACTGGCAGTGTTAGGTACATTAATGACTATAAACAACAGAGTGCCATTACGAGGGGGGACCATTTATAAACCTAAGCGTTCTTAATAGCAACCTAAATATATTGTTATAAGCCACATACAGCTTCCTCATATTGTACAACCTGAAATTAAACCACAAGCGAACTCGACATCATCATGGTAGAGAAAAGTTTTGAATAAAATCACCCTAACACTTATTGTACAGATGAAATTTGTTTATGTTACCTCATGATATCACAGTCACTCGAGAGATCGTTAATTATGGTATGGCTCAAATACTAATTTACAGGTATCATAAGATCCTCAAATAACAAGAACTATATCGGAATAACATCAATGTCTCCGCCTATATTTGTGACCTTGATCTTTGATACAAAGACCTGATTCTTGCTCGCGACACTGTTTTATGACAATACATGTAACGAGTATATGAAGTTTCATCAATTTACGTTGAGCGGTTCAAAAGTTATAGCGCGGACACGAGTGAGAGAGGAAGAGACAAGCGCAATCCAGTATGGCTCCTCCAAATTTATTTAGTAGGAGACAAAACTACAAAGCCTGGAGGCACAATCTGAAAATTTAACAAAGGTAATGCATGGTCGTGCACAAAAGTTTGGTCCCCTAACAAACCCAATACAGAACAAAAGGGAATAAACTTTTGTGAACGATTGTACATTAGGGTGGATCGATTTTACATTTTTTTCGATTTCCATATTCTAATAGAGACAAAAACTTGCGCATGCATGAGAAAATAGCCTCTGCAAAATCTTAGCTTAATAGGTAATCATCATCTGCCCCCGGCAGAGCGATGAAAATCATATTTTAGTTGTCAAAAACGTATTTTTCTTATAATTTTTAAAATATTTCAATATGCATCAAAATTATTCCTAATAACTATAAAGTCGATGAAAAGGACCTCATATGATCGTTTTTCCAAGCGCGTTGTCCTACGTTAATATCTTTTGCCCCCGGCAACAACGTCAAATGTTGAAAAAATAGGTAATTTATACACATATTTTCAGATCGGCTCTGTCTTAAATAATGCATTTATATATTTCCCATAGCATTTATATCGTTGCTTAGGCATGAAATAACACACACGCAAAATTTTATGACTAGAGTAATATCTTCTGTCCCCGAGAAAAGTCTAAATGTAGATTATAATTACGTTAATGCGATGTTATAAGTACGATAAGTACTAAGTACAGCTCCTCGCTTGCTAATTTTATAAAATTAGCAACCCAGAACTCACCACGAGGAGGTGGCTGTACGTCGAGTTTCACCCTATCCAGCCCCAACCACCCTTCCTTTGGCTGCATGTCGATTTACATACGGTAATCTTTCTTAGAATCAAATCGTGGAATTTTTGTTCGGGAGTGAAGACGGGAGCGGATGAATCCGTCCCTCTCTTCCATTCCACTTACACTGGCAGAGGCTTCGGTTACTAATTTGATGAGTCTCTCGACCGCTTGAGTATGACAAGGGAATAGTGGGATCAGTCCATCAGGCTGGTCTCCCGTCTCAACAAACTCTTTTATTCGGGTATCAGGTATTGTTTTTGTAACGGGGGGTTCGGTCACCTCAGCCGTTTGCCAGTTGATCATTTCGTAATAGTTTTGACTATCGTAGAGCAGCTCAGGCATGGCGAAGGCTCGAATTTCCCCCGCTGGTGATTGTTTTGATCGTGCTTTTAATATTCTTCTCCATCCCAATTCTCTTATGTGTTGCTCATCGGCATGTAGCATGGAGATCAAAATATTTTCTGGGTGAGCAAAGAAAGAATTTCTACGGAGGACTTTGTTGGCGATTGTCTTAGATCTTTGAGGCATGGTCGGAGAGAGACGCATCATTTCGAAAAAATGTTTTGCGCCCTCAGTGAAACTGGAGTTTTTCTTTATCTTATACCAAATTGGTGCGTAAACTGTCATAATGAATCGCACAATTTCGTTGAAGGTGCTGGAGGGTTCACTGGTTGAAACATAGAGGCGCAGAAATCTATTTGCTGTTGTCAGCCACTTGGAATGCGCCATCTTACCTGGATTTCGAGCCGCGAGAGCTGAAGAGCAGCTACCGCTCGACACTGCTCTGTAGATGCCTAACAAATATTTTTGGTCAGTGCTCAACTCGGCATCATCTATGTCAATGTCGGGAGATGGAATGGCATCGAATTCTGTAATTGGAAGTTTTTCGCAGTCGTTCAGTTGTTTTCCAACTGGTCCAGTAAAGCCCATTGGCCCAGTTGTTTTGCCGTCCAAGTCTTGAATGAGGTGTCGCAGTGATAATTCATTACCGTGTAATAGGCATATGATCCACTGAACTGGCCTTTGTAGTTTCATTTCAATCATACGAATGGCTCCACCCTTTCGACCCGTGTTCACTCACCAGAGATGACCTTTAAACCCTAGCCTAGAGTCATAAAATTTTGCGTGTGTGTTATTTCATGCCTAAGCAACGATATAAATGCTATGGAAAATATATAAATGCATTATTTAAGACAAAGAGCCGATCTGAAAATATGTATATAAATTACCTATTTTTTCAACATTTGACGTTGTTGCCAGGGGCAAAAGATATTAACGTAGGACAACGCGCTTGGAAAAACGATCATATGAGGTCTTTTTCATCGACTTTATAGTTATTAGGAATAATTTTGATGCATATTGAAATATTTTAAAAATTATAAGAAAAATACGTTTTTGACTACTAAAATATGATTTTCATCGCTCTGCCGGGGGCAGAAGATGATTACCTATTAAGCTAAGATTTTGCAGAGGCTATTTTCTCATGCATGCGCAAGTTTTTGTCTCTATTAGAATATGGAAATCGAAAAAAATGTAAAATCGATCCACCCTATTGTACATCGATTACAGGTCTATTTGAGACAACTAAACACTTCACAAACTACAGTTGCTAAAATCATCGGAGAAAACGGCAGAGACCAATTACATATATTAACAATTGCCGTATCTTTCAATAAGCAGGATGCATTTTTTTTAATTCTAAGAAAGGAGAAATACCAACCGAATCCAGTTTCTTAAAAAGCACAATTTACATCCTTACATTGATGTTAAAATACACAAAACGAGAGAAAATTTGGAGTCCCATTTATGGTGACACTTCAATTTTAAGAGCTATTTGCGATCATTTATAGGGCCGCTACGTAGTGACAGGCGGAATGCATAAAAATGAGTGGGGGAAGTTACTCTTTATGTGGAAAATTTAATTCAAAACGCAGATTGTACTGAAAGTTGAGATCGAAGTGCTGACCAATTATATAAAAAATCTTCCTCAATAATAGAATAACTATCAAATATTTCACGATTATATATATATATATGATACACACACACCGTGCATGGAACAAGGAACTCTTCCGGGAAAATTAAATCCACTATAGTCCAGATCCTATCTGCTTTGCAGATAGCTGGTGAGGGAAGCTATATTTTTGGGGCCTCTCTGCGAGTGACCCGTTGTCCACGTCGGGCTAACATCATCAAAAAGAAAAAACTATAGTGTTTATCATTTACCATTACTTATTCGGACTATAGTGGATTTAATTTTCCCAGAAGAGTTCCTTGTTCCATGCACGGTCTGTGTGTATCATGAAAGAACCTCAGGGGACCATTCTGAGTTCAATCCCATATACAGGGTGTTTCAGGAGGAAAGGTCAATACTTCGGGAGGTGATAGTATCGGTCATTGAGGAAAAAAGTTCATATGAATATGTGTCTAATTCTGAATGGTTACGGAGATAGAGCTGTTTGAATCTACAAATACAAAAGCATTGTTAATGGTACTCAAGAAAAACCAATTATTGTTTCTAACATTTAATGTTTAAACATTGGCATTTTGAATGGTATCAGATACAGAAATGACAAATTTGTTACAGTTTACAATACGTTTTCGAAAATCCCACCGTCAACCTCAATGCACGTTGCAACTCGTGTGCGAAGATCGCGTGTTGTTCGTCTGAGTTGATCTTGACGTTCCTTTATGGGGGCAGCAGTATTCAAAATGAGCGCGAGCAATTCGTCTCGTGTATCCACCTTTCTTTTGTAAACTTGACTTTTCATCCACCCCCACAAACAATAATCTAACGGAGAGAGGTCTGGAGACCTTGGTGGCCATTGAATGGGACCACCGCGGCCGATTCATCGACCATGGAAAGTTTGATTTAGGTATTGCATCACCAGACGGGTAGAATGTGGAGGAGCTCCATCATGCTCAAAGTACATACCAGCGCGTGTAGCCAAAGAAACATCCTCCAATAGTCCTGGCAATTCATTTTGCAGAAATTCTAGGTAACTTTGTCCTGTAAGACGATTCTCTAAAGTAACAGGGCCAATCAGCTGATCATCGATGATACCGCACCACACATTGGCAGAGAAGCGATGTTGAAAATTTGTTTCCACAGTGGCATTTGGATTTTCGTCTGACCACCGATGAGAGTTACGAATGTTGTTGATACCGTCACGGGTGAAAGTAGCTTCATCGGTGAACAGTATTAATCGAAGCAATCGGCGATTAGCATTTACCCAATGACAAAATTCCAGTCGCATGGCAGCGTCTCCTGGTTGAAGGTGGTGTACACGCTGTACACGATATGGATGCAAGCCTCCCTCACGTAATGTTCGCCATACTCTTGTGTGTGGTACACCGAGACGTGTAGAAATTCTTCGTGAGCTAGTAGTAGGACTACGCTCTACCAACTGAAGAATGTTTTCCACTTCATCCACATCTTGTTGACCTTCACGTTCAGATGAAACATGAGCGCTGGGAAGTGTACCAATCTCACGCAATGTGTTGAAAACCCTGGTAAACACACTTCGATCCGGAATTCTGCGGTTCGCAAACCGTCGACCGTATTCTGCAACAGCAGCTGTTGCACTTCCATCGCAAAAACCGTAGACATACACCATATCTGCATATTCGGCATGTGTGAAGGTGTGTGGCATTCTTAACACTGCTTCAAACACCAAACAATGTCACTCACAACAGTCAGCTGTCGATTGGCTTATGTTACATGCTTGCTTACATTAGAGCTTACATGGTTCAAGGTTATAGGGGAGGGAAGGGAGAGGAAGAGCTGCGCGCGCATCAGACTCAAACAGCTCTATCTCCGTAACCATTCAGAATTAGACACATGTTCATATGAACTTTTGTTGTGACGGTCAATTTGTATGCGAAAATCTCATATGAAAATGTAAATAAAAAGGGTAGAAAGAAAGAGTGGTGATTTTGAAATCGATTTAATTTCGCGTGAAAATTTAAATCTTTTAAAATGAACACCGACCAAAGTAAAGAGTGCCGATGCCCTGAGTATAACCAAAGGCTGAGTGTGTAATCAGAGAAGAGAACTTATTGTTTGACAGTCTTGGGTAGATTTATGGTAGAAGTTCAAAGGGCAAATATAGCTTAAGAGTCCGTTTTCATTTTGAACCTTGTAAGGTGTCGGTTTTGTTTATTCGTGGTTTCGTCTGAGGTAAGCCCTCGAGCGAAATTTAAAAGTTTTGTTTTAAATTTTTAAATTTTAAATTTAAATTTTCAAATTTTAATTTGAAAATTTCGTTAAGAAAGGCGGAGCATAGAATTTAACGAAGTTGAGATTAGAGCCAATAGAAGATCAGTAATTTTTGTACGAATGATGTCATGTAATGAAATTGGTTTTGATAGGCCCTTTAGACACCAAAGGGAGGAATTTTTATAATTCTGAGGTGGAACTTAGAGTTTCAGATCAGTTGTAGTCGTTCCTCCGAAAGTTAACAGTGGCTCAAGTAATTCTTTAGACTTGTAGTAAAATAGAAATTTCTAAATTGAAGTAAAATTGTCACGATTGTACTTAAAGTTTGAATCGCCTTCGTTTACGCGAACTTGTGTATAAGAACTTAGTGTTAGCGACTGTAAAAGAGAATTTAGTCAGAATACCTTAATTTAGGTTAGCCAGCAGACCAAGAGTTTTGTGAATTTTCAATGAACGTAATTGGGTTCAAGTTGAAGGTTAAAACTAAGTTTGCGACCTATTGTGCATGACCCGTCAATAATTTTGTGAAGGAATCCAAAATTATTTGGGACACTCTTGGTTTTTGGGTTTGTTTTGTTCTAAAAATAAATCTGCGGGACTCGCGCAGAACTGTTGAGAATAACTTCTAAATTTTGTAAGTAATTCATTCTTTCCAATTCCTTTGTCGATTTTGATAATTTCATTTAGTGCTAAGTTTTATTGTTACATGGAAAATAAAAAGCCCCTCTGTATAAATGATTTTGTAGACTAAAAGACTTGTGAAACTTTTCGTTAAATTATTAACTGGATTTTATTGTAAGCAAAATTGATAATCATCCATCAGCCTATTACTTTGAATTTATGTACTAATTTGAGTGAAATTGAATAAACTTTATAAGAGGGAGTGTGTCGTTTCTCTGCCACCTTGCAATAGGCCTCTCTTGTAAGCTGAGGGTAACTTAACATTTAAAGTTTGAAATCCAAAGTAGGCTTTCAGTAAGCCGAAGGAACTTACGCCTATCAATTTAAAGGGCCATCTGTCTGGATAGGTCGAGTCATCCTGAACGCAAAGCACACGCGCGTAAGAAATAATTAATTTGAAATAGAATTAAAGGGTAGTGCCCAACATAAATGGTGTCAGAAGTTGTAAAAGAAATAAAGGTGCGCAGTACCTAAGTAAAAAACTTGCGCACAACACTTTTTTTCCTCACAATGACCGATACTATCACCTCCCGAAGTATTGACCTTTCCTCCTGAAACACCCTGTATATATATATATATATATATATAATATATATATATATATATAATATATATATATATATACTCAGGGTGTTTCAGGTCGACCCTAGAAATATGGAAAAGAAACACTTCATATTAGTTACGGAATTACTATGACAAACTTCAAATACCAAATACAAACTACAAATTCCGGAATTTGTAGTTTGTATTTGAAGTTTGTCATAGTAATTTCGTAACTAATATGAAGTTTCTTTTCCATATTTCTAGGGTCGACCTAAAACACCCACCATATATATATATATATATATATATATATATTATATATATATATATATATATATATATATATATAATTACCGTACGCATCAATTCATGTTTCAATGCTAAAATTAATTTGACTTTTATACGCGTGTGGATGCCTTTTAATTGGCTAATTTTGGAGGGATTACGATATTATTGCATTTTATTAGCAACTTTCAAAATGCGGACGACATTTGCGTGCGTGCAAGTTCAGCATGATGACGTACCAATAATTCTTTGACAGCTGCATGAGATTAACAGATGTTTACTTTTTCATTGGATTAAGTTTCTTAAGTTCAACAAACAAACAAACATATATACATACAAACAAATGCAAGGATAAACAAATAAACCCTATTTTACGTAACTCGTTAAATTTGTGCTTCACTCGTGAAATGACTCTGTACTGCGTTATCAATGATAATTTCAGATGAGGTGTAAAGTGTAGTGAATTTTACGTTTCGTAACAATTAAGAGCTGTGATTCCCACATGACGCAAAGACCTCAAAAACGAGGTCGGCGAAAAGAATTCCAATTCATGTCCCCTTCGGCGGGGTATGTAATGTAAACTTGTGACAACTGTAATGACTTTAGACTAATTTTGACAATTTTTATTATGATTTTAAGAAAATTATGATGTGTTGTTGTGCCAAGGGGCCATGTACCTCGGGGGCTGTAGTGGTTAATTTGCTTGTTACGCGCAACGATTAATTTTAATCAATGTCTCTTCCTCATGGTGAAAATGTGTACTACACTCAGTTTTTCCCTTTCGCTGCTGCCCTTTTCAGTCTGTCTCAGTGAATTGGTGT
Source organism: Bathynomus jamesi (assembly GCA_023014485.1). Classification (NCBI taxonomy): domain Eukaryota; kingdom Metazoa; phylum Arthropoda; class Malacostraca; order Isopoda; family Cirolanidae; genus Bathynomus; species Bathynomus jamesi. Next base: position 325,703 of record JAJOZX010005160.1, read on the forward strand.
AATTTCTCAGTTTACACTCACTTGATCACTGTACAGTTGAGGTATCACTTACCCTTCTTCATTATGAGTGCAATCTTGATCAGTAATTGCCCGTCAAAGTATGAATTCTTGCAGAGCTTCATTTAGAATATCGATGACTTTTATACTCCGCATTCAGTTTTCATGTTTAAAAACAAAGTACATTCAAATACTTGATATAAGGTTGTAGTGGTCAACGAAGTGACAGAGACGTTTGCAAACACCTTTGCAATATTCCATCAATACAATTAGTGATATAACTCATCAAACCAAACACGATCAAGATGACGTCACACAAACACGCATAAGATGACGTCACAGCTCGAGAAAGCCCTCAAGACAACGGGACGCAGCGTCTTCTCGCTCTTCGAAAACCAACCAGTGACACCAGAACTTTCGCCACGTAAACACCATTCGTGCGGGCCCCATCGGCCCCGTTGTCATTCACCTAACTTTATATAAAGACTAATCATTTACCTCGCGCGTTATTATTTCAAGTGCATACATTATTGCAACTGTAAACGACATATTTCTGTCTCATTCATAAATCATTTATTTTGTGTAATAAAGGAAGAAAACTCATTCTATCAATCAACCTAATTAATAACTTAATTCATAACATTCTTTGATCTAAAAGATCTGGTGACCTCGGCCAAAGCATTTATCATTGATTATTAATAACAATCACTTATAACCGTAATTATTATATTATTATTATTCCGAAAATTACTTTGAAGACTAATGATTCTCCAGTAGAATTTAGTCGTACTCACTCAGTTCCCTGCAAAAGTTAGTTTTGCCATAACTATAAATAAGAGTCAGGGGGCAAACTATATCTACTTGCGGCCTCTATCTGAAGGAAACAAGTTGTTTTTCTCACGGTCAGCTGTATGTAGCTTGCTCTAGACTCTAGAGCAGGGGTCGGGAACCTTTTTGGCTGAGAGAGCCATGAAAGTCAAATATTTTTAAATGTATTTCCGTGAGAGCCCTATAATATTTTTTAACACTGAATACAACTAAATGCGTGCATTTTTTAAGTAAGACCAAAAAATTTAGAGTATAATAATTATCTGAATTTATTCTTTTTAATAACGTTATACTGAAGCTAACCAATAATAAATTCAATACTTCTTACCAATATGACTAATGTGACTTCTGGTGCTGCATGGTTTTGCTGATGGCTTTGTAGTCTGGTTGATAGTTGGTCAGGTTAAGCTTCATGCAGGCATTGAGGCTTCCATCCGTTAAACATGACCGTAGGTTGGTTTTGATGTTTTTCAGATGTGAGAACGACTGCTCACATGCATATGTAGAGCCAAACATGGTCAACACGGCAATACTCACACGCTGCAGTGTGTGGTATGCGACTGGAAGCGCGTTCCAAGTTTTGAAAATCAGCTGGTCTTCGGATTGAAGTCTTTTCATTTCTGTCCACTTGTGTTTACTCGACAGCTCTGCTCGCTGACGCGCAAGTCCTTCCAAATCTTCGTTCAATGACTTGAATTTATTCACCCACATGTCTGAGGCTTTCAGGTCAGCAACTTCTACCTCAAAATCTCTTATGGAGACATCAGGGATGTAACTCAGGTCGGCTTTGTCCACTGCACACTCGTGTGGATGAGTGATGAACTTAAAAAGACGAGTGCGCTCACGAAATTCTACAAAGCGTGCTTTGAATGATTGCAGGAGATTAGATGTGAAGCCAGCTAGCTGCTGGAGATCACAATGTTGAGCGGGGTCATTTGCTATGCACGCATCTTTAAATTGTCCCAGTCTTTCAAAGTGTAGTAAACGACCTGTTTCAATATCCCCGATAAAGAGTTTCAGCTTGTTTTCAAATGCACACACTGCTTGTTGAAGGGATAAGACTGTATTTCCAATGCCTTGCATTTTCACGTTGAGTTGATTCAGATGTTCAGTCATGTCCACGAGGTAGTAAAACTTCAGGAGCCACTCAGTGTTAGCTAGCTCAGGATGCTTGACGCCTTTCATTTCAAGGAAAGTTCGGATTTCGCTCAGGCAAGCCGCAACACGGCTGAGAACCTTCCCTCTTGACAACCAACGCACATTGCTGTGCATAAGCAGACCGGGTAATTATTCCCAACTTCATCCAGCAGTGTTTTAAACTGGCGATCATTTAAAGCTCGAGCAACAATAAAGTTGACCACCTTAATCACCAGTGACATCACCTCACCAAACTGCTCGCCACACGTTCGAGCACAAAGCGCCTCCTGATGTAGAATGCAATGAAACTTAGGATGGGTCTATTTTCATGTTCACGAAGAAGCGCTACAAATCCTTTGTTGCTCCCCACCATACACGGAGCACCATCAGTACACACTGAAATAAGTTTATCCATCGGTAGATTGTTCTCTTTAGCGAACTCCATGAAAGACTTGAATAAATCCTCCCCTCTTGTTGTCCCTTTCATTGGCAAAACAGCAAGACTTTCCTCACGCAGTGTGTCACCGACGACATACCTTGCAATCACACTGAACTGGGATAAATGGCTTACGTCTGTTGACTCATCCAAAGCGAGGGAAAAGTATGACGCTGCATTTATGTCCTTCACTTGTGTTTCCGCCACTTGATTTGCCATCATGATGGTACGATCGTGAACAGTTTTTGCTGACAGGGGCATGTCTTTTATTCGTTTGATTATCTTGTCTTTATCTGAAAAGTCGTCAAGAAGTTCATTGGCCACATCAAGCATGAATGTTTTGGCATACTCGCCATCTGTGAATGGCTTTCCGTTCCTCACTATTGCTAAAGAACCAGCAAAGCTAGCCGAATTCCAGTTACCTTGTCGGGTCCATACACTGAGTTGCTGTTGACTGGTTTGCACTCTGCGCAGTAGCTCTTGACATGCCTTCTTCCTGCTGTCTCCCGCTGGATATTTCGATGCAAATGTAGCATGGCGTGTGTCGAAGTGCCGCTTTATATTTGACCGTTTCATCGATGAAATTTTATCAATACATATTAGACACACTGCAGTACCTGCTCTTTCTACAAAGGCGAATTCCTCTGTCCATTCGTCCTGAAATGTACGGTACTCCTCATCCCTTTTTCTTTTCGCCATCTTCGTCAAAAGGGTTTGCTCTGCATAAAATAGCACTACCACCCACTACCACTGCTGAAAAGCGACTGACTGTATATGAATATCAGTAACGTCACGCACAAGACAGCCAATCACAAGAATCCTACGTCACTGAGTGGGAGGAGCCAAGGCCGTGGTTAGGAGCGTGATATTTATCGTACACTTTGGACGGCAAATATCGTCGTGTGTGGCCGTAGCCTAAAAAAGGAAGGAATTACTCATTACTTATCGTGTTAAGAAATGTCAGCTAAGATTTATCTGCGAGCCAGATGCAGTCATCAAAAGAGCCAGATCTGGCTCGCGAGCCATAGGTTCCCGACCGCTGCTCTAGAGTGTCGAAGTGGAATTCTCTGCATATTCTAACAACTGAAAAGAAAGGTTCTGAAAACTTAATCCAGATGAAGAATCTTGATTGAAAAAGGGAGAAAAGGAAGCCATCACTTGAAAGAACTACAGTAAATAGCTAGAACAACGTGAAAAAAGTGTAAGCAGCTGACGAGGAAGCTTCTAAACAGTGGCTGCATCCTCCAGCGCAGGACACGTCAACGCGAAGAGGCGACGTCAAACCAAAACATCAACGCGCTGGTGGCCAAACTTCCTCAAATCTCCGTGCAGCGGGCTGTCTACGGTTGGCCAGACTGGCAGTCGATGGCCTGTTGCGTGGCACGGTCAGAGTGCCGATCGGCTCCCGGGGCCGGACCTATTCTCAGCGTGCTATTTTTTCAATTACAGGGAACAATTGCGTGCTCCCCGAACTACTCTTACTCTCTGGCGACATTAAGACTAATCCAGGCCCCACTACAACTTACACATGTCACCATACACAAAGACATAGACACAATAGCACCATGAGACACATACAGAAGTATAATATTAACATATTACAGTACAACGTAGATGGCCTCACAAACAAAATCATGCAGCTTAGGGAATTCGTACACAAACAAAACATTCACATAGCACTTATACAAGAAACAAAACTAAAACGCGCACACAAAACACCCACCATCCCTGACTTCACGGCGATCCGTCAAGATCGTACTGGGGGTAACGGGGGTGGACTCATCACTTACATACGTAAAAGCATTAGCTACACTGATGCTACCCAAAACATTACAAACACAATCCAAGCAGATAACACGATAGAAATACAGGCAGTTAACATTAAAACACGCGCAAAACACAACACCACACTAATCAACATTTACATCCCACCAGATAGTTCACCTCAGGTGCCAGCCAATTACAATCCACAGTTACACAATCTTGCCTCTCTCACTAATGTCATCTTAGGAGGAGACTTCAACGCCAAAGACACTAGTTGGTACCTGCACAACCAAAACAACACCAGAGGCGCCAACATAGCCACACGACTAAACAGCCTCTTCATTCTTAACAATACAGAAGAACATACACACATACCACATCAAGCAGGATACTCAAACTCCTCCCCAGACATAACGTTCTGTTCCCCCTCACTAGCAACACATACACAATGGAGAACAGAAAAACAACTGTCATCAGACCACCTCCCCATCATCATTACAACACATTCTACACTCTGCCCAAACAGCCTTAGGCACACTTACAGAAATTACAAGAAAGCTGATTGGGAACAGTTCAAAATACAGACTGAGGAACAATTCACCACATTAAACAGCACACCCATCATAAACATCGATACAACACTCAAGACATTTAATCAGATTATCAATAATGCAAACAAATACATACCCAAGGGCAACATTAGGAAATACAACCCAAATTACACTAGAGAAATAGCCCACCTCATAAGGCAACGTAACAACCTCAAATATAACACACAAACACCACACACAGAAGCCATAAAACAGCAGATACGACAGCTCAACACAGAAATAAACAACAAACTCAAAGAAAAACAAACAGAAATATTCAGGGAATTCATAACACTAAACCACTCCACAGATACATCCAGGCTATACAAGACTATAAATAGCATTACCCACTCTAACAGCGGCATTCACACCTCACACGCGGCTATCTGTCGCAGCCAAAATAATATCCCAACATACACACAACAAGCTAACATTCTAGTTAATCATTACGCAAAGATAAGTCACTTAAACAGAGACAACAACCAGAAACACACAGACAGACAAACAGCCAGACACAAGAAAACCTACCGACTCGACACGACCATTACACCCTTCAATACAGACCAGACCACTAAGATCATCAAAAACATTAAGAATTCGAAGGCTACTGGACCAGACAACATATCTAACATACACCTTAAACACTTGGGCCCACAAGGAATACTAGCTCTCACAAATATCAGCACATATTCATACCAACACTGTATTATTCCTGACATATGGAAACAAGGTAAAATTATTACACTACTCAAACCAAACAAAAATCCAACAGAACCAGCTTCCTATAGACCCATTACTTTACTATGCACACCTTCCAAAGTAACAGAAAGACTAATCTTACAAATCACCAAACCACACATACCACTGTCGCCTACTCAACATGGATTCAGACCTCACCACTCAACCACGACATTACTCACTAACCTCACGCAGCACATCATGGATGGCATCAACTCCAGAAGACCAGCTCAACGTACACTATTAGCAACAATAGACATTAGTAAAGCATTTGATGCTATCCCACGCTTCCCTCTCATAAACAAAATACTCAACACAAACATGCACAATAACACCAAAAGGTGGCTGAGCAACTCTCTCTCAGGAAGATACTCGCATGTCACATTTAATGGCAAGTCATCCAAAAACAAGCTTTTTCCGAACGGGGTCCCTCAAGGCTCTGTTCTCTCACCAACACTCTTCAACTTATACATGCATGACATTCCAACACCCATAGATAACAAGCTTACCTTATCATCATATGCAGATGATATCACTCTAACATCCACCCACAACAACATCGACACCGCTACAAATAACCTAAACATACATAAACAGTATACAAGACTGGCTCACACACAATAGACTCAAAGTAGCGCCCACAAAATCAACCATCACCTTGCTTACAAGCAACACAAAAGAACACCAGGTAATTCCACAGCTTACACTAAACAACATCAACATTTCACACTCACAGAACCAAAATACTTGGTGTCACATACAACACATCATTATCGTTTGCAAACCACATTTAAGACATTAAAACCAAATGTACGTCAAGACTTAACACGCTTAGGGTACTAACAGGCACAAGCTTTGGACACCAGCAGGAAACAACATCACTCATATACAAACAATATATTCGCTCAGTTATGGACTATGCTAGCCCATGCTGGGCACCCATTATCTCAAACACACACATAAACACCTTACAAACAATACAAAACAACGCACTTCGTATCATTACAGGATGCACTCAAACAACACCAATAGAACACCTGCACACAGAAACAAAAATACTGAAAGTTAGGGAACATTTAGACATGAGGGGAACACAATTCATGGCAGCAGCGACAACTAACCCACAACACCCTTGCCACTACATGTACAATCATGCACCAACACCTGGCACCATTAAGGTAACACCAGACACATTATAACCAAATACTCCATTCCATACCACGCCCCACAGACATCACACAGTAGAGAAAACACATACACACACACCTAACCCACAAAGCACTGACACGACTCGGTCCGAATGCGGTCCTAGGTGCGAAGCCGCCACCCATTAACAGGTCAGAGATCAGCCTGATCAGATCGGATCGAGTTAACTAAGCACGATTCCGATGTGGACATCACCCCAACTTACTAACATATAAACACAGACTAGACAACTCCATAGACGACACCTGCCACCTGTGCCAAGACACACCACAAACAATTGAACACATTATGACGGACTGTACCGCTCTAGCACAACAACGAACGCAACACATCATCACTAGTGCGCTGAACCTCTGGTCCACTCCGGAGAGGGCGATCGGTTACCTGCGTGCCGCCGGCTTGCTCGATCAGGGTGGGCTGATCGGCTAAACAACAACAACAACCGTAATTATAAACATCATTCCTTATATTACCGATTTGTGTATCAAACTGACTACATAATTAACATGACTAATAAATTCATCATAACTATAAATTGGTGCCCCCGCAAGTGATTCGAACGTTATTTGTTCAGTGATATCAAATAATTTGTATTTAAATACGGTACAATATTCAAAGCGCGTCTCAATAGGCCTACCTGCATCTGTCTTTTGTGTTACTTTCTCGTGCATATATTTACGTTTATTTTTTTTCGTTACATGATAACGCGTTTCCAAGCCAAGAATATCGCACAGGAAACCAACACCTCTACTGCACCCCCCACTACTGGCGACGCCGCCGCAGTCTCAAACAGGATCCCCACGTATTGGCCCGCTGATCCCCGCAAGTGGAATGCCATTGCAATTATCAGAACGTAACGAGAAGCGAGGACAAGTTCAACCTCGTAGCGTCACAACTCACACCCGAGGTCGCTTACGAAGTGCGAGACATCCTCGGCAATAGGCCCCGAGAGGACCCCTATGAGGCCCTCAAAACTTCCGTCCTAACAAGAAACGCCATGTTGGAGCACAATCGACTACGGAGGTTACTTGCGACCGAGGTGCTCGGAGACAGGTCCCTGTTGCAGTTCCTGCGACACATGCAGCAGCTCCTGGGGGATTCGGCGAACGTCACAGAACATTCTTTCGTCAGCTCTTCATCCAACGACTGCCGCCACATATTCAACGAGTGCTTGTGGCGACGGATTCGGACACCCCTTTGCAGGACCTGGCAGACATGGCGGACAGTCATGGAGATCGAAGCGTTACAAGTGGCCGGGGCTGCTCTATCACCCCCTCCCCAAACGGTTCCCGACAACACCCGCCTAGAGGAGTCCATCACGAAGATGGCGGCCATGATGGAAGGCTTCCTCCGCGACGTACGTGACCTGCAGGCACGCGACAGAAGCCGATCACGTAACCCCCACCACCAGCCCAACAACCCACGACCCCGTCCCCGTTTCCACACTCCCGCCTCCTCCGACGAAGCGGGCATATGCTGGTGTCGCCGGAGATTCGGTGATCAAGCTCGAAAATGCACCGCCTCCTATCAACGAGCGGGAAACGTATCAGCCGAGCATTAAAGGCGTCTAATGCTCCAAGCTTCCACGGCGTCCGCCTATTTTTCGTTACAGACGCCCACTCCAAGCTACAGTTTTTGGTCGATACCGGCGCCCAAGTCAGTATCCTCCCCCCCTCCCGGCAAGATCGTTTACATCCCAGGTGGGAAACCGAATTACACGCGATGAATTCATCACCGATACAGACCTACGGAGAAAAATCCCTCACCCTCAACTTCGGACTCAGGAGTTTTCCGTTGGGTTTTTCTTATCGCCGACGTGCACCAACCAATCTTGGAAGCAGATTTTCTGCAGGCGCCGTTTTGCAACAAGCGTCCGGAGACGGTTGGCAGCCTTCAGCTTTCTTTTCGTGCGCATTCAAACCAACGGAAACCAGGTATATCACTTTCGGTCGAGAAATGCTTGCGGTTTACCTGACGACCTCGAAGGAAGGGAATTAATCATCTTTACGGATCATCGCCCACTCACCTTCGCAATTACCTCACACTCCGACCGTTATTCCCCCAGAGAAATGAGACATTTGGACTACGTCTCACAATTCACCAGCGACCTATGGCACATAAAAGGCCACAAAAATACCGCAGCGGACGCTTTATCACGAGTTACGATTAACGCGTCCCTTTTTCCGGCCAGCGGTGACCTCACCAGTTACGAAGCCATAGCAGAAGCCCAACGCCGAGATGATGAACTGCAGCAGCTCCGTAGTTCATCCACGTCATTACAACTGGAAGAAATCTCCCTGCCTTCTTCTACGATGACCTTCACGGTCGACGCTTCTATGGGATCGCCTCGTCCCCACGTCCCCGAAGAATTCCGACGTGCTTTAATAGGCTTCATTCCCTTTCCCACCCACGCACTCGCGCCTCTCAATCCCTCCTCACCTCGCGTTTCGTCTGACCCAGCATCAACCGTGACGTCAGACGTTGGGCCCGTGCCTGCATAAAATGCCAGAAGGCCAAAATTCACCGTCACACGACAGCACCTTTAGCTGTTTTTCGTCCTCCCGACGCACTTTTCGACCATGTACATCTGGTCCTCGTCGGCCCATTTCCCCACTCAGAAGGTTACACGTACCTTCTCACCTGCATCGATCGTTTCATGCGTTGGCCTGAGGCGATTCCCATAAAGGACATCACAGCAGAATCCGCCGCCCGCGCCTTCGTCAGTGGTTGGGTCTCCAGTTTTGAAGTCTCATCAACAATCACTACTGACCGCGGTCAGCAATTCGAATCCACCCTATAGAAGAGCCTGACGCAGCTTTTAGGTTGTTCCCGGATCCGGAGTACGGCATATAGGCCATGGCCAATAGCTTCGTCGAGCGGCTACACCGCCACCTGAAGGCGTCCCTAAGGATGACCACCGCCGGCCCACGTTGGACCGATGCCCTTCCCTTCGTTCTCCTTGGAATTCAGGCAGCTTTCAAGGCCGACCTACAGTGCACATCGGCCGAATTGGTGTACGGTACTCCTTTGCAGCTACCCGGCGAATTTTTCACTTCGTCAGGAGCACACCGTTCTGTGGATGGAAGCACTTATGCCGACACTTTAAGGACGACCATGCGCAACTTTCAACTGGTCGACAAAATCGAACTTTTTATTTGTTACATGAGCAAAAATGGGTGGATCTTATAGGTTTTTTACCGCCGAGTTCAAAAATGGCCTCAAAATTTTTCTATCACCCGCCAATATTGAGTGAATCGAAAATGAAATTTGGACTAATTTATAGGCGTAATAGCAATATCAAAGTAGAAAATGCATATTGAATTCACCTAAAATGTGGCTACTGATGATTTACGCTTGTATTTCGCCTCTGGGCCATCCCTTGACAATGTCCAGCAGTAGTCATCCAACATGCTGGGGCTCCACTTGCCCTGGTATCGCTTCTCCATTGTGGATATTTGTTGATGAAAGCGTTCCCGTGCTCATCACTAACTTCGCCTAAGTTTGTTGTAGGCCTTGAGAAGTTCTTCAACAAGTGACTCTTAATTTTCGGCCTTGAAGTTTCTGAGGAAATTTGTGTTCGCTACTTTAAATGCTCTCCAAGCTGCTCCTTCAACTTCACTTAGAGTTTCATCAAACGCGCTCTCTCTCATGATTTCTCTAATTTGCAGGACCACAAATATCCCTTCTTTGATTTTGACCTCGCTGATCCTCGAAAATTTCTGTTTCAAGTAGAGACCCCCCCCGCCCCTATGCCATTTTGATCCATAACCTTAACAAAATTTTCCATTAAACCAAGTTTAATATGTAGTGGTGGCAAATAACTTTTTTGGATTAAGAAGAGGTGAACTGGTGAGATTTTTTTGCCCTGGAATCAACGCTTGTCGAAGTGGCCATTGTTTCTTTGAGTAATGGCTTTCCCGTGCTCTGCTGTCCCATTCACAGAGGAAAACAGAATTTCGTATAACCCAGTTGTAAACCAAGAAGTGCAATCACTTTCAAGTCTCCACAGATATGCCAAGAGTATTTATCATATTGGATGTTTCACAAGCAGGTGAATATTGTCGTGATTCCTTCATATGTACGGCATGTGCCAATGGAACTGAAGGGTATTTATTTCCATTATGGAGTAATACAGTTTTTCAACTCAGCTTCGAGGAATCAATAAATAGCCGCCATTCGTTTGGATCATGTTGTTGGCCAAGGGTTTTCATGAGGATAGAAAGTTTCTTTGATGCTTGCGGTAAAAAGATATCTTAGTGCCTTTTTCTTGAAGATTCCAACCTTTCAACCTGGAAGCCGAAACTTCGGATTGATCTTTTGACAATTTCAGATCACAGACAATCTCGCTCAGGTCTGCTTGAGATATTAAGTGACGCTATGTCGATGAACAAGATGGTTCAAACATTGGATCAACATTGGATCAACATCGTCCGTCAGTAAACCATGTTGAGCTTCGTCATTACCATTGTACATCAATTTCATTTTCATCATCTAAACTCCACGTTTCCGGTGGCCTTGGTACTGGCAAATGTTTATTATGTAAAACAGGCCTTATGGCTGATGGTAAATTTGGGTATTGTACCATATGTTTAGATTTCGCAGTAATGCCTAGTATATTTGTTAAGCAGAAATAACTTCGTTAAATGGTCTTTCGGCTCTCTCCATATCATCGGAACAGCAAACGGCATTTGACGAGACCCATTTAGCCAGCCTGTCAGAAGTCTTAAATATGTAATACAGCATATATGAGGTGCCCACGTCTTGTTCTGATCCCCTACCTTGCAACCAAAATAAAGTTCGTATGCTTTTTTGACGAGGGGTGAAATTTCGCCTTTGAAATTTAAGTGTTAACTCTTTGCATACATAACAGAAACAGTTTGGATGGTTGACACACTTGCGTGGCATTCTGTCATGAAACAATACGAACGCACTGACACAAAAAATGATTAAGGAAAATCATGAATAAAATGCACGATGTTCACTGAGTGAAATCAAATGAGTAACTGACAAATGAAAGTCAACAGTGACGTGTAGCAACTTATAAGCAGAGGAAGAGGAATGGGCAGACCCCGCCCCCTTCATATTCTCACTCAAATCCTAAGTAATGTAAATTCGTGTGTCACTCTAAAACTGCGGGTGATAGAAAAATTCTGTTTTCATTTTCGTAATCAACGTAAAAAATTACACATAGTTCAAGTAAAAATATCTCTGTGACAAAAACTTTGTTGACCAGTGATATATAATCGTCGCACTTTTGTCATCCTACACCCACGACTTCGTCAGGAACGACACCATCCGCCCTCCCCTACAACACCCATACGACGGGCCCTTCCCAGTGCTGCAGAGGGGTGACAAGACCTTCACCCTCGATTGCGCTGGACGGAAGGACGTAGTGTCGATCGATCGCCTGAAGCCGGCGTACCTCGAGGACGACCCCATTTCCCCAACAGTTCCTCCACAACCTACTAGAGCAGCCCCAACTCTACCCGATCCCCCAGTCCAGGAAGATGTTTCGCACCCTCCTGCCACAGCAGCACCGCCAAATGCAAGACCTAGCATCCGTACTCAGAGTGGCCGCGTCAGTTTTGCCCCGAATTGGTGATCCTCTTTATTATCGCTCCTTTGCAATCTCTGAGAGGGGACTATTTGTAGAGAAAGACAAAGAAACAGATAAAGAACAAAGAAATTCTTTCCGCTTCAACGTCGGCAGACATCTTAAACACACGTGGTGTTCAAAGACACAGGAACAACCGGACGCTTGCTTAGTCGTCTCAAAAGCCCGCGAATGTTAGCGTCCTACGAGGGTATATAAGGTGTAGTTCACATTTGTCCTCACTCCACTCGTACTTCCCCCTCGAACGTCTACTCTCTACGCAGTGCCATCATCGACTTTAGCCGGCTGCATACCAAGTCACACTTCAGCCGTATACTGTGCAAGAACGAAGCAACACTTGAAGTACTCTACAATTACTTCATGCAAGAACGAACCTCACTGCAGTAGACGTCCCGTTGTTTTCTTACCAGTTCTCGACCGGTTTTCAACTTTTACCCTCACGGACACCACCAAGTTTCACCACGATACAGAAGCCTCTTTCGAGGAACAGGTTCGTGAACTTTCTATTAAGCTACAAGCCCCAAATCATTTCGCTTCACTCATCTTCCACCACATTACGATCGGCGCCCGTTCAACAAGTTTTTAATAGGCCCTCTACCGGCTTCAAGGTCATCCTCGACGTGCCAGACGCATACGGTCAACCTCATTTAGGCATTCAGTCTATGAAGTCATAACTGCCCAGACATCGGTCAACCCAACAAGTAGGTCTTTCCGTCAGCCGAGGTATTCAGTATTTGTGGCAAGATCCATTTGCCTCGTCTTAAGCAATCCTCACTAGGCCAACCGATGCCTTGTACGTCTTGCTTCCACAAGCTCTGCATAATCACGTAGGTCCCAAAAGTGTTTTCAATACCGTTCAAACTAACTTTCTCGTTAGAATTGCAGTAGGCCTAATTGAAGTGTCATTCCAGTACCATAATTGTGTATCACCCTGTTATTGTGTTCTTTCATGTAATTCATTTTAATGTGCATCCGTTTATGTGATCTTTCAAGCATTTCATTCTTGACGACCTAATCCACTTAATGTGTCAAACGTACGGGCATTATTTCAACTTTCAACAGGCTTACATCATTTCTGTGTTACATTTGTGCATAAATCACTAGCATATTTAATCAGTGTATTACGTAAGCCATTTACAGTACCTACCGTACATGCGACTTACATCATTTATTCAGTGTTCACTTTCGCATGTCGTATTAGCCTACCTAATCAGTGTATTACGTAAGCCATTTACAGTACCGACCGTCCGTGCATTATTTCAGCTATCAATAGGCTTACACCATCTATTCTGTGTTCTATTTGTGCCTAACTCATTAGCCTACTTAAATTAGTGTTATCGTCATTGTAATTACTTAACAATTAGTCTGTATAACCATTTTTCTTCTTGCTAATATTCAGTCATATTTAGCATTGTACAAATGCCGTTATATCATTGTTAATTACTATAAGTACCGTTATTGCATTGTTATTTACTGTTAACAAATAACCGATTTATTTTTTTAAACAAAACAATACGGTGATTTTTCTAACCTTATTAACACTGTTTGCTTGGGTGTAAATCCAAGCTGGTGACCCCTAATTATAATTATTCATATCATTTCATTCAGTAATTACAGTAAGCCTACTCCATTAGCCACATCAAACCGGTTAACCGTAGACCACTATAAATTGGTAACTCCAGCCTAGTCATTTAACATTCAATCATCAACCATCATTATTATTATAATGCCAACTTTACGCTAATAACCGGTACCATCAAAGTGGTTAATACTAGGCTTACTATACGGTAATTTAGACGATTTTGGTTCCAAGTTATACTGCTTATTTACTCCAAGGAAACGTGGAACCATTGCACGGAACATCTGAAAGGTTGAAAGGTATATCACGAAAATGCGACGGCCGGAAGAAAAAAAGAAAAAAGGACAAAACAACACTTCAGAATTTCCTTCACAAAATGAAAATGTCACTCAAAAGTCCTTTCAGAAATTCAGTAACTCAATTGACGTCCAATCAAGCTTAGTCAAAATTTCGAAGTTATAAAATAAAAATATTAACTTAATCGAGCGAGTATATCAAATCAATTACATATACACAATGTACAGAAAGAGCGTGTAAGGCGGAAGGCACTTCACAAGATTCCCCCACCCAATCAAACTGTGTATGGGCTTATATATTTCAAAAATTATTATGTGGAGTCAAACAAATCTGACTGCCCTAAAGGTGGAGTTTCCCATCACTTTACTCACCAGCTAACGGGATAGCTACATTAATAGGGATTGGTTTTCCCTTGAAGAGGGTTCGTTCTTGCTAAGCCAGCAAAGATTCCTAAGAGGATATAGTTTTACACGAAATCTTAAATCAGATGAGGAATCTATGGTTTGACAAAACAAATTACTGAAAGATTATAGCATGACTTGTAACCTACGAATTATTGTGTTCACAACTTAGATGAGGGAAATCACTTATGTAGACGTTTATGTATTTATGCGGTGGCCACATGGACTGTGTGCTAGCCACAGGAAAGTAGGAAATCTAAAAGTATTCAGAATTGAATTGACATCATTTTGCTTACGTTTTATACTTTTAATTTTCTTATCCATTGTGTTTAAATGGGTTTCGTTATGTTCGACCTATCTAGCACGCACACACACACACGCGCATATATATATGAGAACGTCTACAGGTCGTCAAAATTCAAGGTATATCATCATCAGAATAGGAAGTACGCAGCTCAGTACCACAAGGTACAGTACTGGCCCCACTCTTGTCCATTATCATGCTAACAGACAGACAGCGGAGTAAACAGCAACAGTATAGTAACATCCTTTGCAGACGATACAAAGATCAGCAGAAAAATCAGCGCTGTAAATGAAGTGGAGGCCTTGCAGAGGGACACGAACAAAATATACAAATGGTCAGAAGACAACATGACATTTAACACCGAGAAATTTCAGCTCTTGAGATATGGCAAAAATGAGGAACTTAAACAGATTGCATATTATGCTCCAGATAGACAGGAAATTCAGAGAAGCACGAAAGCGATCCATCTGGGGGTAATAATGATCGATGATGTGAAATTTGAAACACAAAATCAAATAGCGATAAATAAAGCAAAAAGAGTCGCGGGACAGGTACTAAGAACGTTCAAAAGAAGGGACAGGAGAGTAGTGATTACCCTGCTAAAAACACTGATTATACCAAAACTTGAATACTGCTCAGTTTTGACGTCCCCATATAAAAGGAAGAAACTAATAAACTAGAAGAAACTCACACACATTTCACAGCAAAGATTGATGGCTGCAAAGAGCTCAACTACTGGGAAAACTACGTAAACTAAATCTGTACTCCCTAGAAAGAAGATAGAGGTACACCATAATCTACATATGGAAAATTATCAAAAAACTGGTACCAAACCTAAAACTAAACCCAATTACCACTCAAACAACACTGGAAAATAGGAAAGGCAGGATATGTAGTGTTCCCAAATTAAAGGCCCGACAAGGGGCCTCCTCAACACTGAATGAAAATAGCTTGGTTGTCAGGGGGCCAAGACTTTTTAACCAGTTTCGAAAGGACCTCAGAAACGTTACAGGGGTCAAAGTTGAAGTCTTCAAGAGAAGATTAGATTCCTGGCTCAGGACGGTATCAGATGAGCCAGGTGTACCTGGCTATGTACGGTGGAGAGCAAGAAAGCAACTCGCTCCTCCACCAAGCCAGACCTAGAGACGGGGCCACCAGCTTGACCTTCGTGTGAGAGAAAGCAACGCACGGAACAGCAGAGAGGTGTGTACACACACACTATATATATATATACCCCTTACCTTACCTTATGAACCTTATGTTGTTTCGTGCGTTGGTTCTCTTCACACGGAGGTCAAGCTGGTGGCCCCGCCTCTAGGTCTGGCTTGGTGGAGGAGCGAGATGCTTTCTTGCGCTCTCCACCGTACATAGCCAGGCACGCCCGGCTCATCTGGTACCGTCCTGAGCCAGGCATCCAGTCTTCTCTTGAAGACTTCAACTTTGACCCCCGTTACGTTTCTGAGGTCCTTTGGAAGCTGGTTGAAAAGTCTTGGCCCCCTGACAACCGAGCTATTTTCCTTCAGAGTTGAGGAGGTCCCTTGTCGGGCCTTTAATTTGGGAACACTACACATTCTGCCTTTCCTATTTTCCAGTGTTGTTTGAATGGTAATTGGGTTTAGTTTTAGGTTTGGTACCAGTTTTTCGATCATTTTCCGTATGTAGATTATGGTGTACCTCTCTCTTCTTTCCAGGGAGTACAGTTTTAGTTCACGTAGTCTTTCCCAGTAGTTGAGTTCTTTGCAGCCATCAATCTTGGCTGTGAAATGCCTTTGCGTTTCTTCCTTTTTATATGGGGACGTCAAAACTGAGCAGTATTCAAGTTTTGGTATAATCAGTGTTTTTAGCAGGGGAATCATTAGTCCTGTCCCTTCTCTTGAACGTTCTTAGTACCTGTCCGGCGACTCTTTTTGCTTTATTTATCGCTATCTGATTTTGTGTTTCGAATTTCGCATCATCTGTCATTATTATCCCGAGATCGATCGCTTTCGTGCTTCTCTGAATTTCCTGTCTATCTGGCATAATATGCAGTCTGTTTAAGTTCTTCGTTTCTACCATATCTCAGGAGCTGAAATTTCTCGGTGTTAAATGACATGTTGTTGTCTTCTGACCATTTGTATATTTTGTTCGTGTCCCTCTGCAAGGCCTCCACGTCATGTACATCACTGATTTTTCTGCTGATCTTTGTATCGTCTGCAAAGGATGTTACTATACTGTTGCTGTTTACTCCGCTGTCTATGTCTGTTAGCATAATAATGAACAGGAGTGGGGCCAGTACTGTCCCTTGTGGTACTGAGCTGC
The DNA here is from genome assembly GCA_023014485.1 of Bathynomus jamesi. Lineage (NCBI taxonomy): Eukaryota > Metazoa > Arthropoda > Malacostraca > Isopoda > Cirolanidae > Bathynomus > Bathynomus jamesi. Next base: position 342,892 of record JAJOZX010005160.1, read on the forward strand.
GTACTTCCAATTCTGATGATGATATACCTTGAATTTTGACGACCTGCAGACGTTCTCTGAGGAAGTTGTAGATCCATTTTCCCACTTTGCCTGTTATTCCCATATATTTAATTTTATGTGCTATTATACCATGGTCACATTTGTCGAAAGCTTTAGCAAAATCTGTGTATATAACATCGTAGTTGTCATTGTCTTCCAACGCATCTAGGATATTGTTGTAGTGTTCTATTAGTTGTGATAGGCATGATCTACCTGATCGGAATCCATGCTGATTTTCGTTGAATCTTTCCCGTGTCTCCAGGAAGTCATAAATTTTCTCTCTAACTATTCTTTCAAATACTTTGGTGAGGTGGGACGTCAATGACACTGGTCTATAGTTCTTTGCTTGAGATCCGTCCCCTCCTTTATATATAGGGACAATGTTTGCTCTTTTCAAGATGCTCGGTATTTCCCCAGTGTCTAGGGATCTTCTCCATATCCAGTATAAAGGTGTAGTTATTTCATTTTTACAGTTTTTAATCAATAATGCGTTCCAATTGTCTGGACCTGCAGCTGAATGTGGTTTCATTTGTCCAATAGCTCTCGCTACATCTTCTGGTGTAAAATCAAAGTCTGTTATATACTCTCCTTGCAATTCCTCTTCAAAGAATGCATTTATGTCAGGTATCGCTTTGTCACTTTTTGGGGTACTGAAAACTGATTCACACTGAGCTCTCAATGTATCAGATATTTATTTTGGATCGTCGGTTAGTTCATTATTTCCCGTCCTTAAGGGCCCAATAGCGGCGCGCGTTTTTGTTTTCATTTTTGCATAGCTATAGAAGTATTTTGGATTTTCCTTTATTGCTTCTACCGCCTTTTCCTCTTCCCTCTCTGTATGGTCCTTAATCAGGGCTTGTATTTCCCTATCGATACCCTCCAGTTTTTCTTTTATTATTTTCCTGCCATTATCTCCGCAATTTCATAACTTCGCCTCCACTCTCTTTCTTTTGCGGAATAGTCTTCTCTTTTGCCTTTCTAGCCAGCTCCTCTTTCCTTTTGGCTGTGATTTCGGAGCATATTTTTCTAAAATTCTCAGCGTTTTTTCCTCCAAAGTTGTTAGCATTTCTTCCGTCGTTTTATTCTCGAAAATTGTTCTCCATTCTATTTGGGCCATGTGCGATCTGATTGCTTCCCAATTTATAGTCTTCGAGTTTAAGTTAAAGGCCCCGAATTTACTTCTTTCCACAATATGTGTATTGTCTTCTAATGCTGCCATCATATTTGTTGATATCTCGATTAAGTTGTGGTCTGAGATAATGGTTGGGGTTATTTTTATATCAGCAATCAAGTTCGTGTTATTCGTGAATACCAGATCCAGGCAGTTATTTTTTCTGGTATTTTCTGTTATCTCCTGTGTCAGCATAAACTCGTTTGTGAGAGCCATCAACATTTTTGCTTGTTCCTGATCTTCTCTTGTGCCCCCCTTGTCCTGGTGAAAAAAAGAAACGCAATTAGTACTGGTCAAAAAAAGAAACGCAATTTTGAGATTTATTAATAAACATGAGGACTCAGTATATAGTAAATGATTCTTTAACATAACAAACAGTCAATAACGCGTATGGCCACCCCTAGCCACTTGGTTCCACATTCTTTGTGTCCAGTCACGGTGCTGATAGGCCCATTGCAGGCGTCGTTGCCTTCTTGCATCAGTGAGAAAAGGACCTCTGTAAGGCCTGCAGGATCGGAGTCCTGCATTACGGAGTCGGTTTCTGACGGTCTGGTCACTAATTCTGTTGTTGTGGATACCAGGTGTCTCTCTGGCTGTCTGACGAGCATTCCGCTGCCGATGACGCAGGTGCTGCAGTACAATATGGCGATCCTGGCGTTGGGTCGTCACACGAGGTCGCCCACGTCTTGGCAGGTCCTGAACACTTCCTGTGGCATTGTACCGTCTAACAAGCCTAGAGATTGTGCTGGGATGCAAAATTGCACATGCATTCGTTGTGCAACTTGGACAGCAGACATGCCTGCATCCAACATGCCCAAGGCACGACCTCTGTTGACCTCTGAGAGTCGTGGCATGCCTCAATCGCGGGAAAAAGTTTGGTTTTCTCAACGGGCAGTGTG
>JAJOZX010005160.1:350000-361473 GCA_023014485.1 Bathynomus jamesi
TTATATGCCACACCCGGAGCGAAAGGGTTAAGGTTCACATATCGTAATTTCGAATTACGTGAAATGACTGGTTTCACAGATTGACTTACATATACAGTATGTTACAGTCAAAGTGTGTAATCAGCCATTTCGTGTAATGGCTGAAACTTTTAGTCATTTTGCGAAATGGCCGTTTCACTTGGTCATTTCGCGAAATGACTAAAATCTTCAGCCATTACCCGAAATAGCTAAAATTCCACCTTGGTAATTTCGTGAAATGGATAAAATGACTTTTGTCATGAATTCATAGAAATAAACATCACAATAAAATTGGAAACTTTTATTTAACTAACTAAATGTGCTAAAACATACATACATCCACAGGTCTGTTCAAATAAGTGAGAAACACACTTCAAATACACATATGAACATTTCAACACACTTGAATTTGAATTTTCAATATACAAGGTGTCCCATAAGTCCAGCATCATAGGAGAAATTCATATTTTTCTATTTCTACACACCATAATTCATATTTTTCTTATGCTCTGGATGCCAATTTCCCGTCCACCATTCTGTTCAGTGACGAGGCTGTTTTTTATGGAAATGGTGAGGTAAATCGACAGAACACCGGCTACTGGTCTCAAAACAACCCTCACTGGTATACCTCTTCAAAGGAACAAGGTGCATCTCGGGTGATGGTTGATGTGGCATTTGGAAGGATCGCATCATAGGCCCCCCCTTTTTCGATGAACATGACACTGGAGGCACCTACCAACGTATGCTCAAGGAAGAAGCATTTCCCAGTGTCTTGAACGAAGAAGGAAATTTCCCAACATGGTTCCAGCAAGACGGCGCTCCTGCACATTACAGCACCCAAGTAAGGGAATACCTGTACCAACAATTCCCTGGTCATTGGATAGGACGTCGAGGGCCTGTGGAATGGCCAGCTAGAAGCCCGGATCTCACGCCACTAGATTTTTATCTCTGGGGCCACTTGAAAGCGCTGGTATACGCAGAGAAATTTAGGAGTGTTGAACATTTGCGGCAGCGCATTATTGGGGCACGTAACACCATTACTCCTGACGTCATTCACCGTGTGCTTGCTGACTGGGTATCACGTCTGAATTTGTGTATTGAAAACAATGGTGGACATACTGAGCACGTTCTGTAAATAAAAGCTTTTGTTTTGCCTTTTATTATTATTTTTCCTATGATGCCGGACTTATAGGACACCCTGTAGAGATTTTCAAATACTAACCAGGCCTTCAATGTTATTCCGATGCCCGCCATTGAAGGTCCGGTTAGGTCAACTGTATGCCCTTGACAATTGGTTGGGTTAAAGTTATTTTCGTTAAAACTAACGAAAATAACACAACTTCCAAGATCATTTGCCCGGTTAGGTCAACTGTATGTCCTTGACAATTGGTCAGGTTAAGTAGTGTTATTTTCGTTAAAACTAACGAAAATAACACAACTTAACCTAACCAATTGTTAAGGGCATACAGTTGACCTAACCGGGCAAATGATCTTGTACGAAATTACCAAGGTGGACTTTCAGCGATTTCGCATAAAGGCTAAAGATTTCAGTCACTTCGCGAAATGACCAACTGAAACAGCCATTTCGCGAAATGACAAAGCTTCAGCCATTACGCGAAATGGCTGGTTACACACTTTGACTATATAATATATATATATATATATAGAGAGAGAGAGAGAGAGAGAGAGAGAGAGAGAGAGAGAGAGAGAGAGTGTTACAAGGAGTTACAAGGAAAAGAAGTACCTCAAAAGGCCTTGCAGCCCATACCGAGGAGGTACCAATGGCAACTTGTGCCAAGGAAAATTTTCTACACACTCAAATAGTGTGCAAGATTTGGTCTAACCTTTTCTTGAAAAGACCCACAGAGGAACTGTTCACAACTTTTGAAGGTAAACTGTTCCACGTGTCACAGATTTTATACGTAAAGTAATTCCCACACACACACGTCCTAAACCATTTCAAATCCAATTTCCAACCATTGTTGCGAGTTGGGTTATCATCTAAACTAAACATGCTTCGAAAATCGACATCGTTGAACCCGCGTAAGAGCTTGAAAACTTCGATCAGTTGACCGCGCAGCCTCCGAGTTTCCAGCGAAAACAAGTTCAGGGCGCGTAACCGTCGATTGTAGCCCATATGCCTAACGGAAGGGATTAACTTTGTGGCCCTCGCCTGCACTCGCTCCAGCGTCTCAATATCTTTCCTGAGGGTGGGCGACCAGAACTGCACAGCATATTCCAGGTGCGGCCGAACCGGTGGCCGGTATATTCCCCCACGGTATATTCCCCACGGTTATTGCACCGAGGGTAAATTCCTCCACGATAAATTCCACCGCGGAAAATTCCCCCTATGGAAAATTCCACCGCGGAAAATTCCCCCTGATTTCTTTCATTATTTAGTTTCAACTTTGAATATATCTATAAAATATATCTATAAAACATATCTATAAAATATATCTATAAAATATATCTATAAAATAATCTATAAAAAATATATCTATAAAATATAACTATAAAAAATAATTTATAATAATTTAGTCAAATAATATGAAAAACGGTACACAAACTGGAAAAGGTCCAACTACACTAGGATTTTTATGAGACAATTTTTAAATGAATCCATCAAATAAAACATTAAAACTAATGAAAATATTACGACTTAACCTAACCGATCGTCAATATATATATATATATATATATATATATATTGATGATTGGTTAGGTTAAGTCGTAATATTTTCGTTAGTTTTAACGTTTTATTTGGTTAGGTACACGCGGACAAAGTTGGGGAACGTAAACTACACTAGGCACCACTATTGATGAAAATTCCACCAGGTAAATTCCACCAATGGTAAATTTTTAACCTGTTTTATGTGAAAATAAATTTCCCATTTTTTATTTTTTTAACTTACCTAATTTTAATTAAAATACCAATGGTGGAATTTACCTTTGGTTAAGTTTTCCATAGGGGGAATTTTCCGAGGTGGAATTTACCGTGGAGGAATTTGCCCTAGGTGCAATATCCATGGTGGAATTTACCGCGGTGGAAATTACCGTGGGGGAATTTACCTGAGAGAATTGTACAGAGAGAGCACAGTCTCCTTGTTCCGAAACTGAAATTGCCTCCTGATATAACCCAACAGCTTCTGGGCTTTCTTTTCAACCTCTACGCATTGTTTGGTAAACTTAAGGTCGCTGCTAATTAGCACACCCAAGTCCTTTTCCAAATCAGTCGCCTCGATATTACTCCCCAACAGTGAGTAGTCCGACTTGGGATTGGCATAGCCAATGTGCATCACTTTGCATTTACCCAAGTTAAACGGCATTTGCCATTTTTCGGACCTCTCTCCTATCCTACCTAGGTCCGCACGCAGTTGCTCGATCGCCTCCGGCGTCCCAACATTGGCCCCAAGCTTGGTGTCATCAGCGAATTTGGCGATCCGACTGACGATGCCACCGTCTATATCATTTATGTAAATGATAAACAACAGCGGCCCCAAAATGGAACCCTGAGGAACCCCACTAGTGACCGAGGCCCAACCCGAACTAGCCCCTTTAATTACAACCCTCTAACGCCTATTCTTCAGCCAGTTTTCAATCCACCTACCTATTTCCCCACCGATACCCAGCACGCGCACTTTCGCCATTAGCCGGCGGTGAAGTACCTTATCAAAGGCTTTCTGAAAGTCGAGATAAAGTATATCAATCGCCCTACTCTTATCATACTCACCCAACATGACGTGGAAAAACTCTAGCAAGTTGGTGAGACACGACCTATGCCGTTTAAACCCATGTTGGGAGTCCACAAGCAGCTTGTACGAATCCAAATGGTCAACGATCCTATCCGCTATTATCCCCTCTAATAATTTACCTACAACTGAAGTGAGACTAATGGGACGATAGTTCCCTGGACTTTCGTGATCCCTTTCTTAAAGATAGGGGTCACGTTGGCTTCCCTCCAGTCACCAGGCACCTGGCTCGTCTCCAACGATTTGTTGAAGACTGTAGCCAGGTGGGGAGCCACCTGGTCGCGCACCTCCCGCAACAGTCTGGGGAGAAACTGGTCTGGCCCAGGAGCCTTAAACGCGCTGTTCGTCTATTCTATCGGCAACGACTGTCGCGGTACATCGAACACTATCCAGGCCAGCAGAGAGAGAGAGAGAGAGAGAGAGAGAGAGAGAGTTACAAGGAGTTACAAGGAAAAGAAGTACCTCAAAAGGCCTTGCGGCCCATACCGAGGAGGTACCAATGGCAACGGGTGCCACGGAAAATTTTGTCTTTCAAACTATGCTAGCAGTAGTAGAAAACTGGATAGAAAAGTAGAAGGCTCTCTCCCCACCCTCCGCTCCCTCCCTGCCAGAGGCAGGTACGGAAAAAGGTTGAAGAAAATACCTTGACCCTGGAAAAGTAGCCAAGGAAATTTTACAGGAAAGTGGAGAATATATAAATAGCTCTATATTTAGCTTGCTCACAGAGACACCGAGCAAGCGAACTCCTGCAGAGTTTTCTGAGGTTTTAATCTTAAACTATGAGTGTGTTCTGTACTTTGTCTAGCCTATTTTTAAACAGATTTACACTTTGACTGGAAACATCCTCTGAGGGAAGTTGGTTCCAGATATCAACTATTTTACAGGAAAAGAAATTTCCGCAGACTGAGGTCCTAAATGTCTTTACACACTCAAATAGTGTGCAAGATTTCGTCTAACCTTTTCTTGAACTGATCCACAGAGGAACTGTTCACAACTTCCGAAGGTAACCTGTTCCATGTGTCACAGATCTTATACGTAACGTAATTCCCACACACACTAGTCCTAAACCGTTTCAAATCCAACTTCCAACCATTGTTGCGAGTTGGGTTATCATTTAAACTAAACATACTTCTAAAATCGACATCGTTGAACCCTCGTAAGAGCTTGAAAACCTCGATCAGTTGACCGCGCAGCCTCTGAGTTTCAAGCGAAAACAAGTTCAGGGCGCGTAACCGTCGATTGTAGCCCATATGCCTAACGGAAGGGATCAACTTTGTGGCCCTCGCCTGCACTCGCTCCAGCCTCTCAATATCTTTCCTGAGGGTGGGCGACCAGAACTGCACAGCATACTCCAGGTACGGCCGAACAAGGGAATTGTACAGTGAGAGCACAATCTCCTTGTTCCGAAACTGAAATTGCCTCCTGATATAACCCAATAGTTTCTGGGCTTTCTTTTCCACCTCTACACACTGTTTCGTAAACTTAAGGTCGCTGCTAATTTGCACACCCAAGTCCTTTTCTAAATCAGTCACCTCGATATTACTGCCCAACATCGAGTAGTCCGACTTGGGATTGGCGTAGCCAATGTGCATCACTTTGCATTTACCCAAGTTAAACGGCATTTGCCATTTTTCGGACCACTCTCCTATCCTACCTAGGTCCGCACGCAGTTCCTCGATCGCTTCGGGCGTCCCAACATTGGCCCCAAGCTTGGTGTCATCAGCGAATTTGGCGATCCGACTGACGATGCCACCGTCGATATCATTTATGTAAATGGTAAACAACAGTGGCCCCAAAACGGAACCCTGAGGAACCCCACTAGTGACCGAGGCCCAACCCGAACTAGCCCCTTTAATTACCACCCTCTGCCGCCTATTCCTCAGCCAGTTTTCAATCCACCTACCTATTTCCCCACCGATACCCAGCGCGCGCACTTTCGCCATTAGCCGGCGGTGAGGTACCTTATCAAAGGCTTTCTGAAAGTCGAGATAAAGTATATCAATCGCCCTACTCTTATCGTACTCACTCAACATGACGTGGAAAAACTCGAGCAAGTTGGTGAGACACGACCTATGAGAGAGAGAGAGAGAGAGAGAGAGAGAGAGAGAGAGAGAGAGAGAGAGAGAGAGAGTTACAAGGAGTTACAAGGAAAAGAGTACCTCAAAAGGCCTTGCGGCCCATACCGAGGAGGTACCAATGGCAACGGGTGCCAGGGAAAATTTTGTCTTTCAAACTATGCTAGCAGTAGTAGAAAACTGGATAGAAAAGTAGAAGGCTCTCTCCCCACCCTCCGCTCCCCCTGCCAGAGGCAGGTACGGAAAAAGGTTGAAGAAAATACCTTGACCCTGGAAAAGTAGCCAAGGAAATTTTACAGGAAAGTGGAGAATATATAAATAGCTCTATATTTAGCTTGCTCACAGAGACACCGAGCAAGCGAACTCCTGCAGAGTTTTCTGAGGTTTTAATCTTAAACTATGAGTGTGTTCTGTACTTTGTCTAGCCTATTTTTAAACAGATTTACACTTTGACTGGAAACATCCTCTGAGGGAAGTTGGTTCCAGATATCAACTATTTTACAGGAAAAGAAATTTCCGCAGACTGAGGTCCAAAATGTCTTTACACACTCAAATAGTGTGCAAGATTTCGTCTAACCTTTTCTTGAACTGATCCACAGAGGAACTGTTCACAACTTCCGAAGGTAACCTGTTCCATGTGTCACAGATCTTATACGTAACGTAATTCCCACACACACTAGTCCTAAACCGTTTCAAATCCAACTTCCAACCATTGTTGCGAGTTGGGTTATCATTTAAACTAAACATACTTCTAAAATCGACATCGTTGAACCCTCGTAAGAGCTTGAAAACCTCGATCAGTTGACCGCGCAGCCTCCGAGTTTCAAGCGAAAACAAGTTCAGGGCGCGTAACCGTCGATTGTAGCCCATATGCCTAACGGAAGGGATCAACTTTGTGGCCCTCGCCTGCACTCGCTCCAGCCTCTCAATATCTTTCCTGAGGGTGGGCGACCAGAGAGAGAGGGAGAGAGAGAGAGAGAGAGGGAGAGAGAGAGGGAGTTACAAGGAGTTACAAGGAAAAGAAGTACCTCAAAAGGCCTTGCGGCCCATACCGAGGAGGTACCAATGGCAACGGGTGCCAGGGAAAATTTTGTCTTTCAAACTATGCTAGCAGTAGTAGAAAACTGGATAGAAAAGTAGAAGGCTCTCTCCCCACCCTCCGCTCCCTCCCTGCCAGAGGCAGGTACGGAAAAAGGTTGAAGAAAATACCTTGACCCTGGAAAAGTAGCCAAGGAAATTTTACAGGAAAGTGGAGAATATATAAATAGCTCTATATTTAGCTTGCTCACAGAGACACCGAGCAAGCGAACTCCTGCAGAGTTTTCTGAGGTTTTAATCTTAAACTATGAGTGTGTTCTGTACTTTGTCTAGCCTATTTTTAAACAGATTTACACTTTGACTGGAAACATCCTCTGAGGGAAGTTGGTTCCAGATATCAACTATTTTACAGGAAAAGAAATTTCCGCAGACTGAGGTCCTAAATGTCTTTACACACTCAAATAGTGTGCAAGATTTCGTCTAACCTTTTCTTGAACTGATCCACAGAGGAACTGTTCACAACTTCCGAAGGTAACCTGTTCCATGTGTCACAGATCTTATACGTAACGTAATTCCCACACACACTAGTCCTAAACCGTTTCAAATCCAACTTCCAACCATTGTTGCGAGTTGGGTTATCATTTAAACTAAACATACTTCTAAAATCGACATCGTTGAACCCTCGTAAGAGCTTGAAAACCTCGATCAGTTGACCGCGCAGCCTCCGAGTTTCAAGCGAAAACAAGTTCAGGGCGCGTAACCGTCGATTGTAGCCCATATGCCTAACGGAAGGGATCAACTTTGTGGCCCTCGCCTGCACTCGCTCCAGCCTCTCAATATCTTTCCTGAGGGTGGGCGACCAGAACTGCACAGCATACTCCAGGTACGGCCGAACAAGGGAATTGTACAGTGAGAGCACAATCTCCTTGTTCCGAAACTGAAATTGCCTCCTGATATAACCCAATAGTTTCTGGGCTTTCTTTTCCACTCTACACACTGTTTCGTAAACTTAAGGTCGCTGCTAATTAGCACACCCAAGTCCTTTTCTAAATCAGTCACCTCGATATTACTGCCCAACATCGAGTAGTCCGACTTGGGATTGGCGTAGCCAATGTGCATCACTTTGCATTTACCCAAGTTAAACGGCATTTGCCATTTTTCGGACCACTCTCCTATCCTACCTAGGTCCGCACGCAGTTCCTCGATCGCTTCGGGCGTCCCAACATTGGCCCCAAGCTTGGTGTCATCAGCGAATTTGGCGATCCGACTGACGATGCCACCGTCGATATCATTTATGTAAATGGTAAACAACAGTGGCCCCAAAACGGAACCCTGAGGAACCCCACTAGTGACCGAGGCCCAACCCGAACTAGCCCCTTTAATTACCACCCTCTGCCGCCTATTCCTTAGCCAGTTTTCAATCCACCTACCTATTTCCCCACCGATACCCAGCGCGCGCACTTTCGCCATTAGCCGGCGGTGAGGTACCTTATCAAAGGCTTTCTGAAAGTCGAGATAAAGTATATCAATCGCCCTACTCTTATCGTACTCACTCAACATGACGTGGAAAAACTCGAGCAAGTTGGTGAGACACGACCTATGCCGTCTAAACCCATGTTGGGAGTCCCCAAGCAGCTTGTAGGAATCCAAATGGTCAACGATTCTATCAGCTATTATCCTTTCTAATAATTTACCTACAACTGAAGTGAGACTAATAGGACGATAGTTCCCTGGACTTTCGTGATCCCCTTTCTTAAAGATAGGGGTCACGTTGGCCTCTCTCCAGTCACCAGGCACCTGGCCCATCTCCAACGATTTGTTGAAGACTGTAGCCAGGTGGGGAGCCACCTGGTCGCGCACTTCTCGCAAAACACTGGGGAGAAACTGGTCTGGCCCAGGAGCCTTAAACGCGCTCAGTTTGTCTATTCTATGAGCAACGACTGTCGCGGTACATCTAACACTATCCAGGTCAGCACCTTCGTGCCTCACAGCTGGCTCGGGGATGACGCGGGTATCCTCCCTGGTGAACACTCCCGCAAAGTACTCATTAAGCACATTAGCGATGTCCGCGTCGGAGGTCCGCAGAACGCCGCTTCCGTCCTTTAAAGGACCTATCATGCTTCTAATAGGCTTTCTACTATTAACATAACTGAAGAACTCCTTAGGGTTCCTCTTGCAGAGGCTTGCCACCCGTAGTTCTTCGTTACGTTTCGCTAGCCTAACCTTCGCCTTCACTTCCCTACACAGGCGGACATACGCTTCAGTGTTCTCGTGGGAACGATTGGCCTTCGCCCTCCTATACACTACTTTCCTATTTCGGATAGCCGAAGCGATGCCACGATTGAACCACTTAGGCTGCGTTGAAGCAGGGGTGACCGTTTTGAGGGTATGGCAGCAGACTGCAGCACCATAAACTCATCCCGGAATGCACTCCACACTCCCTCAACATCGCCGCCAACCTCTAACCCCATCTCTGCTACGCTATCCCTGAGGCTAACAAAGTTCGCCCGCCGGAGATCGAGCTTACTGCCTCTCGAGTTACTACGCTTCACCCGAGGGACGCACACACGGAACCTAATAACCGTGATCACTCCCGCCCAACGATTCGTCAACGGTGAGGCCAGTGACGAGGTTGTCTTCGGTCGTGAATACTAAGTCTAGAACGCTTTCGCCTCGTGTAGGCTCGTTGACCCACTGAGTGAGGAAGTTCTCATCAGCAAAGTCAACTAGCCTCCTCCCTTCAGCATCGGCAGTCCTGTTTTCCCACTTTATGCCGCGACAGTTGAAGTCTCCTAAAACTACACACACCCTATCCCCTAGCAGGCTACTGAGTTCGGTGTACAGGGCTGTATCCTCCTCGAGGAGAGAGCGGAGGGAGAGAGAGAGAGAGACAGAGTTACAAGGAAAAGAAGTACCTCAAAAGGCCTTGCGGCCCATACCGAGGAGGTACCAATGGCAACGGGTGCCAGGGAAAATTTTGTCTTTCAACTATCCTAGCAGTAGTAGAAAACTGGATAGAAAAGTAGAAGGCTCTCTCCCCACCCTCCGCTCCCTCCCTGCCAGAGGCAGGTACGGAAAAAGGTTGAAGAAAATACCTTGACCCTGGAAAAGTAGCCAAGGAAATTTTACAGGAAAGTGGAGAATATATAAATAGCTCTATATTTAGCTTGCTCACAGAGACACCGAGCAAGCGAACTCCTGCAGAGTTTTCTGAGGTTTTAATCTTAAACTATGAGTGTGTTCTGTACTTTGTCTAGCCTATTTTTAAACAGATTTACACTTTGACTGGAAACAACCTCTGAGGGAAGTTGGTTCCAGATATTAACTATTTTAGGAAAAGAAATTTCCGCAGACTGAGGTCCTAAATGTCTTTACACACTCAAATAGTGTGCAAGATTTCGTCTAACCTTTTCTTGAACTGATCCACAGAGGAACTGTTCACAACTTCCGAAGGTAACCTGTTCCATGTGTCACAGATCTTATACGTAACGTAATTCCCACACACACTAGTCCTAAACCGTTTCAAATCCAACTTCCAACCATTGTTGCGAGTTGGGTTATCATTTAAACTAAACATACTTCTAAAATCGACATCGTTGAACCCTCGTAAGAGCTTGAAAACCTCGATCAGTTGACCGCGCAGCCTCCGAGTTTCAAGCGAAAACAAGTTCAGGGCGCGTAACCGTCGATTGTAGCCCATATGCCTAACGGAAGGGATCAACTTTGTGGCCCTCGCCTGCACTCGCTCCAGCCTCTCAATATCTTTCCTGAGGGTGGGCGACCAGAACTGCACAGCATACTCCAGGTACGGCCGAACAAGGGAATTGTACAGTGAGAGCACAATCTCCTTGTTCCGAAACTGAAATTGCCTCCTGATATAACCCAATAGTTTCTGGGCTTTCTTTTCCATCTCTACACACTGTTTCGTAAACTTAAGGTCGCTGCTAATTAGCACACCCAAGTCCTTTTCTAAATCAGTCACCTCGATATTACTGCCCAACATCGAGTAGTCCGACTTGGGATTGGCGTAGCCAATGTGCATCACTTTGCATTTACCCAAGTTAAACGGCATTTGCCATTTTTCGGACCACTCTCCTATCCTACCTAGGTCCGCACGCAGTTCCTCGATCGCTTCGGGCGTCCCAACATTGGCCCCAAGCTTGGTGTCATCAGCGAATTTGGCGATCCGACTGACGATGCCACCGTCGATATCATTTATGTAAATGGTAAACAACAGTGGCCCCAAAACGGAACCCTGAGGAACCCCACTAGTGACCGAGGCCCAACCCGAACTAGCCCCTTTAATTACCACCCTCTGCCGCCTATTCCTTAGCCAGTTTTCAATCCACCTACCTATTTCCCCACCGATACCCAGCGCGCGCACTTTCGCCATTAGCCGGCGGTGAGGTACCTTATCAAAGGCTTTCTGAAAGTCGAGATAAAGTATATCAATCGCCCTACTCTTATCGTACTCACTCAACATGACGTGGAAAAACTCGAGCAAGTTGGTGAGACACGACCTATGCCGTCTAAACCCATGTTGGGAGTCCCCAAGCAGCTTGTAGGAATCCAAATGGTCAACGATTCTATCAG
>JAJOZX010005161.1:0-142500 GCA_023014485.1 Bathynomus jamesi
AGCCAGTTGGCTGTAAATGGTTTTCAGATACCTCTTTTAGCAGTATTATTGTATACATTATTATTATATACGCTAATCAGCCAGTTGGCTGTAAATGGCTTGAGTTGCAGATAGCGCATGTATTCATTTAATCGAAGACAGAGTTGCCAGATACCATTGTATACACTTTATAGACTCCTAATCAGACCAGTTGGCTTGAAGGCTTAAATATTGCCAGACACCGCAATACCATTGTATACACTATTTAGACTCATAATCAGCCAGTGGCTTAGAAGGCTTAAATATTGCCAGATACCGCAATACCGTTGTATGCATTATTATATTTCGAATACCGGTAGTAGAAGGCATAACAATAAACAACATTGCATCATTCTTTTTATTATAAATATATAGAAAATAAATAGACATTTGAGGAATATGCATATAACAGAAATATATACACACAATTATGGATATATATAAAATAAAATATACATTTCAAATAAATATACACTTCAATAGAAATATGTACATAACAGTACAGGAGAAATATACACACACACACAATTAGGAGTATATTTATAAAATAAATATACTTTTCAAATAAATATACATTTCAATAGAAATATGCGTATCATTACGAGAAATGTCAAGCAAAATATAAATACAATTCACTTTTTTTTCAAAATACTAAACTCGGTCTTAATCGAGTTACAATTACATCATTATTGCTCTGCATACGCAGTATATGCGGCTTAATAATATTTCACCGCTTAAAGTATAGGGAAACCTGTATTCGATATGAAAGGCTTTCATATCGTTCAGTACTATTTTTGTTCCCACTTTACAACCGGTTGGTAGTCATCTTAAATACGTCTAGAATACAATCAAAAGCACGCACAAAGAGTTCATCGTTAGCTACATTATTAAACACAAGTTTATAGAACGCTTTTCCAATCGAGGGTTTATTTTACCGACTCGAGCTTTTCAATCGTGAAACTCACTCAACATAGCGGCAATTGAAATAATCTTCTAAATCGTTACGACAACTGCGCGTTATATAAAAGAAATAGTTCTTCAGGGTGAACGTGTAGGTGAGCTCAGCCTTGTACCGATCAATTGCTTGTAACAAAGTTCATGGTATTTCAAAGAGTCTAAACTTTTTAAATAAACATCCAGCACTAGACCATTCACCAGCCCTACACTCGGTAAACCATCGAGCAAGCGGTGTATGCGTATTTCAAGTACTGTATCAAAATAAAACATATCCGTAACACGCGCGTCTAATATAGGTTTCAGTTTAACGAATCCGACGATTTCAAAATTCTGTCGAGATGAACGGTTTCGCGTAGGAATAAGAGCGTTATTATCAGAAGCATTCTTCACATCAACCGTATATCAATGCACGGCGATCGTTATTTATACACAACGTACATACAACGGCGTATGAGGGTGCGTCACTAATCTGCTCTCTTCTTGTACCTACGTTAGCAGGTATTTTATAACGATCTTCAACTCCACTTCTCAACTATCACAAGATTTATTCATCTCCTCGATACTTAAATAAACCCGTTTGTTGTCGGTCTACATTCCGTTTCCAGTACATAGCTAATGGTACCGGAATTACGCCTGAACACGCGCAACGATTTCGTCACGGACACATCGTACGAGGCGTGAGAATGCTGCTCAAAGGAAGTTCCATCGTATTCGAGGAGCGCACGTCCACTCGGCTCAAGCTCTGAGATAACTATGAGCCGTGTGAGGCACGCAGGTAGGCAGGAATGGTTCGACGGGCGGCTGACTCGATGATACGTGAATGGGCTTGTTCCGCGAGTCGAATTGTTGTACCGGTACCAACGAATATCACTACCAGCCTACGCACCAGACATTTTGGATAAGAACTAGGAACATTTTATGTTTTACTAAATCTCTCCACACTCCGGCGCACATTTGAGAGGAACATATGTTCATTTTTCCTTTCTGCCCATCAAACGATACTCGTCTCTAAACTCTGTTAAAAATTCACGCAGGGCACTAGCCACAACTCACTACGAACCTCATCATGATATACGTTAATATAGTGATAAAAATACTTAGATGTCCATGATCACGAGATTCACATTTCCAGTCGTAGGGTATGAGTAATCGACATGGTGTAGCATGACGTAATACCGCTTGTCACACCACCCATTCAGCAAGACTCATTATCCATACCTGCTGCTTCTCTTCTGCACGCGTTGTTTCTTTACTTCACGGTGTATGTGAGACTTTATAAAGTTTAGCTCTGCAGTATACTTCAGCACATCGTCTGTGCAACGAAAAGCATCAACGGTCTCACAGAACATCCGTAGAGTATTGTACATCTTGGAACTTCGCACAATCCAATGTTTTTAAAAGAGGCATAGGAGGGGATGAATAGGAAGTTTTTCGGTATCCACCACATCCTGGCACTTTACTGAATACCATTTCGTAAACGTTGTACAAGCAATATTAAAGGTAGCCATTTGAATACACGTCTGATCTGAATACACGTCTGATCTCTCGGCTTACTGCGGTCGACTGACCACGCAGGGACTCCCAGATAGTAGCATGACTCACGGTCTTACAGTGGGCGGAGCTTAGAAATTTCACCTGCACACACACGCACACACACCACACACAACACACACACACACACAAAGGAGAAAGTGAAACGCTATTGAAACATGATTTATTTAATAAACGAGATATTCAAGTTATATATATTTAGAAATACAATTTAATAAACGAGATAGTCAAGTTATATATATATATATATATATATTTAAGAATAGATACGATTATATACAAGACGTGTGAGTTAGAAGCATCATTGGTATCCAAAGGGTACGGTATCATAGGTACCAGGTAACTGGTAACGTTTCCTATAGGTGTTACGGCACACCATCGTACCCCTAAGTTCCTTCACGCCCCCAGCTTCTGCGCCCGAAAATCGTGGGTGCCTACAATTAGTTGGGGAGGTTGTTCATCCAAACATACTAGATCCTTCACGACTCAAAGTTAACAACCTCCCGATTCGCATGGTTGAGCGTAATACCCTTTGCCTTCACGATATATTTCATTTCCTCCCCCACCCTGCCCGTACCCCATAAGTCTTACGTCCTGTTGAGGCAAAAGAGTCGGCGTATGCGTTGTCCCCATACTCATCCTTGATCTCATCAGTGAGCTCGCCGAGGAACTCCCCAATAGTGGGCATGTATCACCCTCCCTTTCTGTGAATATCACGCTATCTGTATCGGCATACATACTCTCCGCCCAAGAGAATGCAATAGACCCCAAAGTTTTTATACGGGCGTAGGCTGTTGTGAAGCTGGCCACAGGTAGGTTTGTAACCCTTGAGGTATCTGTGGCAAATTCAGTGTTGTTGTACTTTATTACGTAAGTATTACCTACATTTACGATCTCCATGACCTCTTTATCGGGGCATTGGCATAATCCCAGACATCGCTATAACTTTGTGCCAAATGAATGCTCCCTCTGCCGGTATTCTGCGCAAATTTTCCCCATAGACTGTTTAGACACAACTTTGCACTAAAGCGCTTGCCAGGATTCTTTACAATTTGGACACGATCAAGTTTGTATACCTGCGGTGCGGTAACGTTGAATATAGGCAGACTTTTCATCTTCGTATCAACTCCTCGCGGATACCCTGATGCCTCAACCTTATCCTTCAAAAAGGTGTTATATATGGTGTGCAAAGGTTGGGTAGCTTCTGAAACTTCCACACCTCATGTATCTTCAGTATTCTATAACCATGGCGCACGGCTAGGCCAACTCAGGACTTGTATATACGCCTCTGATCTTACGCTGGTGGGGTATATGGTTACATTCGCCGTTATCCTCTTCCGCGCACTTCACGCACAGGGAAACATGAGCTTGTCGTCGATAACGACAGGTAAGATCGGCATCCATAAATTGCGTGGGGGGAGTACGTCTACGAAAGAGATCCCAAAGTAACGATCATTCAAATTTTTTGAAAATTCATTGATGGATGGTAGGCTAGGCCACACCAGTTTCTCAGGAGCGCCCACGGGGTACGGATTGCTCTTCATCACGTATGGGTATAAAGAACAGAAATCGTAGTAATGGAGCTTCACGCCTCCGTAGGTGGGAAGTATAGTCTGAAAGGATTTGTACGTCCTCCAAACAAGCTATCACCACATTTGAGAGGATCCAGCACCATTGAACGCTTGATCGCTTTTATTTCCTCACGGTACACCTCGTCTGTCTCCATCCGTGCATCATATTCATGCTCCCACATCCCACAAGACTTTGTGAGTGAACTGTGATCCTATAAGTTGATCGCGGGTGCGGGTCGATGCAAGAGAGTCGGCAGGAGACCTACCGTGGATATCTCCGGTGACTCCGCACTCAGGACGGGGGCATCCATGCCACCAGCAACCGTTAAAGGAGTACACAGTCTTCACACCAGTGACACGGTTTTCACTTAACCCATCAACCCAAAAAACACGTCCATTAATCTTAATGGGTACTTCACCCGTGTTGCGGGCGTGCTTTATGTATACACCTGTCTGTTGCTGTAGGTGTATGAGCCAGTAAATAGCCTTGTGCCCGTAACTGCGGGGATTGTTTCGGTGAATAATGGCTAAGGTGTCTTTCGGCATGAAGTTATTCTTGAACACCGTAAAACATAATGATGCGATGGTGGTTGCGACTTGCAGTGGATCGCATTTGAAACGGGCTATGTACATCCTTCTAAAGGCCTGGAAACATACTCTAAGCACGCGCACATCATTCACGCAATAACGCTCACATTCATCAGCTATATTATAAGGGTTACTTTCATTAAAACTGTCGTAGTATCGATCAAAGTCTTCACGGTCATCCATGCAGTCAAATAATGTTTGGGGGTGGGGCCTACGTAGTTTAAAGTCTCGCTGGTGAGGAAAGTGTATGGGAAGTATCCTTTGGAAACTTCAGCTGCTACTCCCATCACCTTGGGTAGCTTTGCTAATTTACAAGGTGTGAATAATAAAGTATCTTTAAATTGTACATTGCCTCTTATCTGCATCTGTATTAATTTGTTGCCTCTTTTCAATGGATCACCTGTAAATATCTCAGAGGATTCGTGTTCAAGCAACTCCTTATAAAGGAACTGCGTGTCAAACTTTGCCCCGTTATGGGCGAGAATATACACAGTCATTTTTTTGAACTTGTCGGCTAACTTGACAATATAGGACACAAATAGTTTCACAGGACTATCGCTGACATTCGTTTTAAAAACGTTTGTCCGTTTACCACATTTGGGGCACTCGTCACATTCGATATCCATACACTCATCACAGATAGTCTGGCTCACAAGTAAATGTGGAATTACCTCTTTGGTTTCAGCGTTCGTATATGTTTCTATATCGTAGTATACAGTTATACAAGGGTTATTTTTAGGCTTAGCATCTTTCATATAACATACATGCTTTACTCCATCCGCCTTATATTCCTCCTGGCATGTAGGGCAGTGAATTACGTCACACTTGTGCTTAAATTTTCCCCAATTATCCATTGTGTGAAACATACCACATTCACAGATTCTCATTTTCCTGCACGTGCCAATTGATTTATGGAAATCAAAACAGCTATTATTGAAAAATGTGCGTCTACACACATCACAGTCTCTCTTCTCAGCTTCAACTACACGGCTTTCACATTTGGTGCTTTTACACTGCTCACATACCATGTGACATTCTTTACAATGTCTCACTATATCATCCGCAAACTCGAGGCACCCCTTACACAAATCATGATGTCTCCCATATTTTCGACTTTTGTCATAACTCGCGTAAAGCCACCTTATATTACGGATGGGAGATACGTTGTCCCTGACAATCCTAAAATAAGTAGGGGCCTTGTACGATCTGTCACACAGCTTTTAAAAACATACACAGTCCTACGACGATCATCCAACCCAAACACAACTATGCGGACATTCATTTCCTGTTCTATCCTTCTCAGCTCTTCAGGACCCATATTACAGTCAAATTCAAGTTCACAGTCTACAGCTAGTTTACGGGCACGCTCCACGACTGTAGGCAACCAAATTTTTTGAGTTCGTGTATTTTGTACAGTAAACATACGTGCTAAGAGTACTGCTATAAAGCCGCAACCACGATCGACGTTTATATGCCGTCTATAAATAGTTTGAGAATTGAAGTTAAGAGTATACGGTATGGCACTATGACCCGCAACACGGTATACATGGTCAATATTTACCGTGAAGTTGTCCATATTGAAGGCTATACTACTTGGGCGGCTTGCATTATACGCCCTAATATATATTCTACATCTTCAGCCGCCAAACGTCTAAATGGCACTATCACCCAATAATCGTCTACATCACCGTCATCTGACCCAAATCCAAAGGACAGACTCGTCCTGACTTCACGCTCGTCACGATTCTGAAGAGCAAACTCTATAATATGCTCTACAACCCGGCGTAGTCCGCGCTCAATTCCACTGCTATACATGACTCTAGGGTCGACCCTGACTCTATACCGATTTCTAGTCAAGGCTGGGGTGGGGGCTGCGGATCGCACAATTCCAGCGTTATACCATCCTCAACAGAACGGGGGGCGGAATTAGTGGATATATTAGCGGAAGGTGCTGCTGATGGGGGCCCTGTTGCGTAGGAGGTTGATGGTTGGGGCTCTATTATTGTAGACTTAACAGAACGGGGGCGGCGGATGAATAAGGGGATATATTAGGTGCTGCTGGGGGTGTTGTTGCGTAATAGGTTGAGGTTGGGGATCTATTACCGCTGCAACAGACGCGTATTTCGGTCGCTTTATACCTGACGTGGGTATCTCTTACCTCCGCTTTGGACGTGTTACCGGTATCGCTGGTGAGGGTTCAGGGGAGGAGATCACAACTACACTGTCGTCGAGGTCATCCGTAATGATGGGCTGCTCTACCTCATCGTCATTCACGGTTCTGTGGGAGAAGAAATATAAGGATCAGCACTCAAAATTTGTAATATTTTGTAAATGACTCACTTAGGAGTGTGACGTGTTAGAAATGGACTCTGTAGAAAAATTCAGATTCACGAGCCCATCCACATGTATTATATCTGGACCTACAGGATGTGGTAAAACTGTGTTTATGCTTAAAATCATTAAAGAAAAGGGGGAGATGTTCTCGAAATTTGTGCATAAAGTTATATGGTGCTATTCGACGTATCAATCAGTGTTCAACGAGTACCAAGATGATATTTTGTTCCACAAAGGCGTATATGACGTTAATTCGTTAAAGGGAAATGAACATACAATCGTTGTAATTGACGATCTCATGTTGGAGATGGATAAAACGTTTGCCGAGACATTTACAGTATTCTCCCACCATCTTAACATAAGCGTGTTCTTCATCAATCAGAATCTATTTTTCAAAATAGATACATGCGCGATGTGTCGTTAAATACGCAATATCTAGTCTTATTCGCGCAACGTAGAGATGTATCACAAATTGGGGTATTAGCCAATCAAATGTTCCCGAATCAGCGTAAGGAGTTTTTTGGAAGTTTATAAAGAAGCTACAAGCACGCGTTACGGATATTTGCTTTGCGACCTTCATCCGCGAAACACGTTTTAGAGTGCTTCTGCGAACGAATATATTTCCAAACGAGCCTGAAACGGTGTATATTCCAGAATGACAAAGAGACTAAAGAATACCGTGAATTAATAAAAATCTATCATCGACTGCCCCGGGCAATGCAGCAGTTGTTTATTAAAAATATCGATGCCGACTTTTAAAATGCATCTGTGAAATCTGTCTTAAACGTTATAAATTGCAATGTATCAATGAAAACCCATCAGAAGGCTCGCCTACGCCTCTACAAGAACATAATACGTGCACTCGCTCGTAAAAGCCAAACTGTAGCGAAGAAAAAACGAATTATTGTACAAACAGGAGGGTCATTTCTCCCCATCTTATTTTCAGTTTTGGGTCCTTTACTGACTAGATTAATATAATGAAGAAAGTGGTAGTGATTCCCCACGAGGTGTACGCCTCACTGCAAAGAGACACGGATCTAGATCCCCGTAAAAGCAGACTTAAAAGAATGGAAAGCGAATTGTTAGCCCTATTAAACAGTGAAAAAACACCTGATGAGAAAAGAATCTTATACCAAGAAGCTCTGCAGAAATTTCTTCACGAGTCGAAAATTATAAGAGCCCTACGGAGATTCCTGTGGTTATTAGGCACAGCACGGGGGACGATGGCGACATAGGACCTGTACCCGACGACACAGCTGACCAACCAAAAAGATTAGCCACACAACATATCGAACATGTATTAAAAATACCCTCCCACTTACATTGAGGAGTAAAGGCTTAAGTCTTTATAATCTATTGAATGAGGATCCCGCCATACAATGGACCGTTACAGGGGGAGATCATTGTGGAAGGATCAAAGGTACAGGGATCCTCATTCAATAGATTATAAAGACTTAAGCCTTTACTCCTCAATGTAAGTGGGAGGGTATTTTTTAATACATGTTCGATATGTTGTGTGGCTAATCTTTTTGATTGGTCAGCTGTGTCGTCGGGTACAGGTCCTATGTCGCCATCGTCCCCCGTGCTGTGCCTAATAACCACAGGAATCTCTGTAGGGCTCTTATAATTTTCGTACTCGTGAAGAAATTTCTGCAGAGCTTCTTGGTATAAGATTCTTTTCTCATCAGGTGTTTTTCACTGTTTAATAGGGCTAACAATTCGCTTTCCATTCTTTTAGTCTGCTTTTACGGGATCTAGATCCGTGTCTCTTTGCAGTGAGGCGTACACCTCGTGGGGAATCACTACCACTTTCTTCATTATATTAATCTAGTCAGTAAAGGACCCAAAACTGAAAATAAGATGGGGAGAAATGACCCTCCTGTTTGTACAATAATTCGTTTTTTCTTCGCTACAGTTTGGCTTTTACGAGCGAGTGCACGTATTATGTTCTTGTAGCGGCGTAGGCGAGCCTTCTGATGGGTTTTCATTGATACATTGCAATTTATAACGTTAAGACAGATTTCACAGATGCATTTTAAAAAGTCGGCATCGATATTTTTAATAAACAACTGCTGCATTGCCCGGGGCAGTCGATGATAGATTTTTATTAATTCACGGTATTTCTTTAGTCTCTTTGTCATTCTAGAATATACACCGTTCAGGCTCATTTGGAAATATATTCGTTCGCAGAAGCACTCTAAACGTGTTTCGCGGATGAAGGTCGCAAAGCAAATATCCGTAACGCGTGCTTGTAGCTTCTTTATAAACTTCCAAAAACTCCTTACGCTGATTCGGGAACATTTGATTGGCTAATACCCCAATTTGTGATACATCTCTACGTTGCGCGAATAAGACTAGATATTGCGTATTTAACGACACATCGCGCATTTATCTATTTTTGAAAAATAGATTCTGATTGATGAAGAACACGCTTATGTTAAGATGGTGGGAGAATACTGTAAATGTCTCGGCAAACGTTTTATCCATCTCCAGCATGAGATCGTCAATTACAACGATTGTATGTTCATTTCCCTTTAACGAATTAACGTCATATACGCCTTTGTGGAACAAAATATCATCTTGGTACTCGTTGAACACTGATTGATACGTCGAATAGCACCATATAACTTTATGCACAATTTCGAGAACATCTCCCCTTTTCTTTAATGATTTTAAGCATAAACACAGTTTTACCACATCCTGTAGGTCCAGATATAATACATGTGGATGGGCTCGTGAATCTGAATTTTTCTACAGAGTCCATTTCTAACACGTCACACTCCTAAGTGAGTCATTTACAAAATATTACAAATTTTGAGTGCTGATCCTTATATTTCTTCTCCCACAGAACCGTGAATGACGATGAGGTAGAGCAGCCCATCATTACGGATGACCTCGACGACAGTGTAGTTGTGATCTCCTCCCCTGAACCCTCACCAGCGATACCGGTAACACGTCCAAAGCGGAGGTAAGAGATACCCACGTCAGGTATAAAGCGACCGAAATACGCGTCTGTTGCAGCGGTAATAGATCCCCAACCCTCAACCTCTTACGCAACAACACCCCCAGCAGCACTAATATATCCCCTTATTCATCCGCCGCCCCCCGTTCTGTTAAGTCTACAATAATAGAGCCCCAACCATCAACCTCCTACGCAACAGGGCCCCATCAGCAGCACCTTCCGCTAATATATCCACTAATTCCGCCCCCCGTTCTGTTGAGGATGGTATAACGCTGGAATTGGTGCGATCCGCAGCCCCCACCCCAGCCTTGACTAGAAATCGGTATAGAGTCAGGGTCGACCCTAGAGTCATGTATAGCAGTGGAATTGAGCGCGGACTACGCCGGGTTGTAGAGCATATTATAGAGTTTGCTCTTCAGAATCGTGACGAGCGTGAAGTCAGGACGAGTCTGTCCTTTGGATTTGGGTCAGATGACGGTGATGTAGACGATTATTGGGTGATAGTGCCATTTAGACGTTTGGCGGCTGAAGATGTAGAATATATATTAGGGCGTATAATGCAAGCCGCCCAAAGTAGTATAGCCTTCAATATGGACAACTTCACGGTAAATATTGACCATGTATACCGTGTTGCGGGTCATAGTGCCATACCGTATACTCTTAACTTCAATTCTCAAGCTATTTATAGACGGCATATAAACGTCGATCGTGGTTGCGGCTTTATAGCAGTACTCTTAGCACGTATGTTTACTGTACAAAATACACGAACTCAAAAAATTTGGTTGCCTACAGTCGTGGAGCGTGCCCGTAAACTAGCTGTAGACTGTGAACTTGAATTTGACTGTAATATGGGTCCTGAAGAGCTGAGAAGGGTAGAACAGGAAATGAATGTCCGCATAGTTGTGTTTGGGTTGGATGATCGTCGTAGGACTGTGTATGTTTTTAAAAGCTGTGTGAGGACCGTACAAGGCCCCTACTTATTTTAGGATTGTCAGGGACAACGTATCTCCCCATCCGTAATATAAGGTGGCTTTACGCGAGTTATGACAAAAGTCGAAAATATGGGAGACATCATGATTTGTGTAAGGGGTGCCTCGAGTTTGCGGATGATATAGTGAGACATTGTAAAGAATGTCACATGGTATGTGAGCAGTGTAAAAGCACCAAATGTGAAAGCCGTGTAGTTGAAGCTGAGAAGAGAGACTGTGATGTGTGTAGACGCACATTTTTCAATAATAGCTGTTTTGATTTCCATAAATCAATTGGCACGTGCAGGAAAATGAGAATCTGTGAATGTGGTATGTTTCACACAATGGATAATTGGGGAAAATTTAAGCACAAGTGTGACGTAATTCACTGCCCTACATGCCAGGAGGAATATAAGGCGGATGGAGTAAAGCATGTATGTTATATGAAAGATGCTAAGCCTAAAAATAACCCTTGTATAACTGTATACTACGATATAGAAACATATACGAACGCTGAAACCAAAGAGGTAATTCCACATTTACTTGTGAGCCAGACTATCTGTGATGAGTGTATGGATATCGAATGTGACGAGTGCCCCAAATGTGGTAAACGGACAAACGTTTTTAAAACGAATGTCAGCGATAGTCCTGTGAAACTATTTGTGTCCTATATTGTCAAGTTAGCCGACAAGTTCAAAAAAATGACTGTGTATATTCTCGCCCATAACGGGGCAAAGTTTGACACGCAGTTCCTTTATAAGGAGTTGCTTGAACACGAATCCTCTGAGATATTTACAGGTGATCCATTGAAAAGAGGCAACAAATTAATACAGATGCAGATAAGAGGCAATGTACAATTTAAAGATACTTTATTATTCACACCTTGTAAATTAGCAAAGCTACCCAAGGTGATGGGAGTAGCAGCTGAAGTTTCCAAAGGATACTTCCCATACACTTTCCTCACCAGCGAGACTTTAAACTACGTAGGCCCACCACCCCCCAAACATTATTTTGACTGCATGGATGACCGTGAAGACTTTGATCGATACTACGACAGTTTTAATGAAAGTAACCCTTATAATATAGCTGATGAATGTGAGCGTTATTGCGTGAATGATGTGCGCGTGCTTAGAGTATGTTTCCAGGCCTTTAGAAGGATGTACATAGCCCGTTTCAAATGCGATCCACTGCAAGTCGCAACCACCATCGCATCATTATGTTTTACGGTGTTCAAGAATAACTTCATGCCGAAAGACACCTTAGCCATTATTCACCGAAACAATCCCCGCAGTTACGGGCACAAGGCTATTTACTGGCTCATACACCTACAGCAACAGACAGGTGTATACATAAAGCACGCCCGCAACACGGGTGAAGTACCCATTAAGATTAATGGACGTGTTTTTTGGGTTGATGGGTTAAGTGAAAACCGTGTCACTGGTGTGAAGACTGTGTACTCCTTTAACGGTTGCTGGTGGCATGGATGCCCCCGTCCTGAGTGCGGAGTCACCGGAGATATCCACGGTAGGTCTCCTGCCGACTGTCTTGCATCGATCCGCACCCGCGATCAACTTATAGGATCACAGTTCACTCACAAAGTTCTTGTGGGATGTGGGAGCATGAATATGATGCACGGATGGAGACAGACGAGGTGTACCGTGAGGAAATAAAAGCGATCAAGCGTTCAATGGTGCTGGATCCTCTCAAATGTGGTGATAGCTTGTTTGGAGGACGTACAAATCCTTTCAGACTATACTTCCCACCTACGGAGTGCGTGAAGCTCCATTACTACGATTTCTGTTCTTTATACCCATACGTGATGAAGAGCAATCCGTACCCCGTGGGCGCTCCTGAGAAACTGGTGTGGCCTAGCCTACCATCCATCAATGAATTTTCAAAAAATTTGAATGATCGTTACTTTGGGATCTCTTTCGTAGACGTACTCCCCCACGCAATTTATGGATGCCGATCTTACCTGTCGTTATCGACGACAAGCTCATGTTTCCCCTGTGCGTGAAGTGCGCGGAAGAGGATAACGGCGAATGTAACCATATACCCCACCAGCGTAAGATCAGAGGCGTATATACAAGTCCTGAGTTGGCCCTAGCCGTGCGCCATGGTTATAGAATACTGAAGATACATGAGGTGTGGAAGTTTCAGAAGCTACCCAACCTTTCACACCATATATAAACACCTTTTTGAAGGATAAGGTTGAGGCATCAGGGTATCCGCGAGGAGTTGATACCGAAGATGAAAAGTCTGCCTATATTCAACGTTACCGCGACCGCGAAGGTATACAACTTGATCGTGTCCAAATTGTAAAGAATCCTGGCAAGCGCTTTAGTGCAAAGTTGTGTCTAAACAGTCTATGGGGAAAATTTGCGCAGAATACCGGCAGAGGGAGCATTCATTTGGCACAAAGTTATAGCGATGTCTGGGATTATGCCAATGCCCCCGATAAAGAGGTCATGGAGATCGTAAATGTAGGTAATACTTACGTAATAAAGTACAACAACACTGAATTTGCCACAGATACCTCAAGGGTTACAAACATACCTGTGGCCAGCTTCACAACAGCCTACGCCCGTATAAAACTTTGGGGTCTATTGCATTCTCTTGGGCGGAGAGTATTGTATGCCGATACAGATAGCGTGATATTCACAGAAAGGGAGGGTGAATACATGCCCACTATTGGGGAGTTCCTCGGCGAGCTCACTGATGAGATCAAGGATGAGTATGGGGACAACGCATACGCCGACTCTTTTGCCTCAACAGTACCTAAGACTTATGGGGTACGGGTCAGGGTGGGGGAGGAAATGAAATATATCGTGAAGGCAAAGGGTATTACGCTCAACCATGCGAATCGGGAGGTTGTTAACTTTGAGTCGTTGAAGGATCTAGTATGTTTGGATGAACAACCTCCCCAACTAATTGTAGGCACCCACAATTTTCGGGCGCAGAAGCTGGGGGGCGTGAAGGAACTTAGGGGTACGATGGTGTGCCGTAACACCTATAGGAAACGTTACCAGTTACCTGGTACCTATGATACCGTACCCTTTGGATACCAATGATGCTTCTAACTCACACGTCTTGTATATAATCGTATCTATTTTTAAATATATATATATATATATATATATATAACTTGACTATCTCGTTTATTAAATCGTATTTGTAAATATATATAACTTGAATATCTCGTTTATTAAATAAATCATGTTTCAAATAGCGTTTCACTTTCTCCTTTGTGTGTGTGTGTGTGTGTGTGTGTGTGTGTGTGTGTGTGTGTGTGTGTGTGTGCAGGTGAAAGTTCTAAGCTCCGCCCACTGTAAGACCGTGAGTCATGCTACTATCTGGGAGTCCCTGCGTGGTCAGTCGACCGCAGTAAGCCCGAGAGATCAGACGTGTATTCAGATCAGACGTGTATTCAAATGGCTACCTTTAATATTGCTTGTACAACGTTTACGAAATGGTATTCAGTAAAGTGCCAGGATGTGGTGGATACCGAAAAACTTCCTATTCATCCCTCCTATGCCTCTTTTAAAAACATTGGATTGTGCGAAGTTCCAAGATGTACAAATACTCTACGGATGTTCTGGTGAGACCGTTGAATGCTTTCGTTGCACAGACGATGTGCTGAAGTATACTGCAGAGCTAAACTTTATAAAGTCTCACATACACCGTGAAGTAAAAGAAACAACGCGTGCAGAAGAGAAGCAGCAGGTATGGATAATGAGTCTTGCTGATGGGTGGTGTGACAAGCGGTATTACGTCATGCTACACCATGTCGATTACTCATACCCTACGACTGGAAATGTGAATCTCGTGATCATGGACAATCTTAAGTATTTTGATCACTATATTAACGTATATCATGATGAGGTTCGTAGTGAGGTTGTGGCTAGTGCCCTGCGTGAATTTTTAACAGAGTTTAGAGACGCGTATCGTTTGATGGGCAGAAAGTAAAAATATGAACATATGTTCCTCTCAAATAGTGCGCCGGAGTGTGGAGATATTTAGTAAAACATAAAATATTCCTAGTTCTTATCCAAAATGTCTGGTGCGTAGGCTGGTAGTGATATTCTTGTACCGGTACAACAATTCGACTCGCGGAACAAGCCCATTCACGTATCATCGAGTCAGCCGCCCGTCGAACCATTCCTGCCTACCTGCGTGCCTCACACGGCTCATAGTTATCTCAGAGCTTGAGCCGAGTGGACGTGCGCTCCTCGAATACGATGGAACTTCCTTTGAGCAGCATTCTCAACGCCTCGTACGATGTGTCCGTGACGAAATCGTTGCGCGTGTTCAGGCGTAATTCCGGTACCATTAGCTATGTACTGGAAACGGAATGTAGACCGACAAACAAACGGGTTTATTTAAGTATCGAGGAGATGAATAGAATCTTTGTGATAGTTGAGAAGTGGAGTGAAGATCGTTATAAAATACCTGCTAACGTAGGTACAAGAAGAGAGCAGATTAGTGACGCACCCTCATACGCCGTTGTATGTACGTTGTGTATAAATAACGATCGGCCGTGCATTGATATACGGTTGATGTGGAAGAATGCTTCTGATAATAACGCTCTTATTCCTACGCGAAACCGTTTCATCCTCGACAGAATGTTTGAAATCGTCGGATTCCGTAAACTGAAACCTATATTAGACGCGCGTGTTACGGATATGTTTTATTTTGATACAGTACTTGAATACGCATACACCGCTCTGCTCGATGGGTTTACCGAGTGTAGGGCTGGTGAGAATGGTCTAGTGCTGGATGTTTATTTAAAAAGTTTACTCTTTGAAATACCATGAACTTTGGTACAAAGCAATTGATCGGTACAAGGCTGAGCTCACCTACACCGTTCACCCTGAAGAACTATTTCTTTATATAACGCGCAGTTGTCGTAACGATTTAGAAAATTATTTCAATTGCCGCTATGTTGAGTGAGTTCACGATTGAAAAGCTCGAGTCGGTAGAAATAAACCCTCGATTGGAAAAGCGTTCTTATAAACTTGTGTTTAATAATGTAGCTAACGATGAACTCTTTGTGCGTGCTTTTGATTGTATTCTAGACGTATTTAAAGATGACTTACCAACCGGTTGTAAAGTGGGAACGAAAATAGTACTGAACGATATGAAAGCCCTTCATATCGAATACAGGTTTCCCTATACTTTAAGCGGTGAAATATTATTAAGCCGCATATACTGCGTAATGCAGAGCAATAATGATGTAAGTGTAAACTCGATTAAGACCGAGTTTAGTATTTTGAAAAAAAAGTGAATTGTATTTATATTTTGCTTGACATTTCTCCTGTACTGATTATACGCATATTTCTATTGAAATGTATATTTATTTGAAAAGTATATTTATTTTATAAATATATCTCCATAATTGTGTGTGTGTGTATATTTCTCCTGTACTGTTATGTACATATTTCTATTGAAGTGTATATTTATTTGAAATGTATATTTTATTTTATATATATCCATAATTGTGTGTATATATTTCTGTTATATGCATATTCCTCAAATGTATATTTATTTTCTATATATTTATAATAAAAAGAATGATGCAATGTTGTTTATTGTTATGCCTTCTACTACCGGTATTCGAAATATAATAATGCATACAACGATATTGCGGTATCTGGCAATATTTAAGCCTTCTAAGCCAACTGGCTGATTATGAGTCTATAATAGTGTATACAATGGTATTGCGGTATCTGGCAATATTTAAGCCTTCTAAGCCAACTGGCTGATTAGGAGTCTATAATAGTGTATACAATGGTATCTGGCAACTCTGTCTTCGATTAAATGAATACATGGCGCTATCTGGCAACTCAAGCCATTTACAGCCAACTGGCTGATTAGGCGTATATAATAATAATGTATACAATAATACTGCTAAAAAGAGGTATCTGACAACCATTTACAGCCAACTGGCTGATTAGGAGTCTATAATAATGTATACAATGGTATCGCGGTATCTGGCAACTCAAGCCATTTACGCCAACTGGCTGATTAGGAGCCTATAAAACAACGCCAACTCGGCTGAAGTCTTAATGTGCACTTGGCTCCTGCCAGGTGAACACCTCTCCTCCTCCTTTCTCTCCTCCTCTCTCTCTTGGGGGATAACGCCGCCTCCAAGTTTCCCCCCACCCCCTTTGCAACAACCCCAACCCTCTTGCAACAACCCCACCCCTTTGCAACAACCCCCTCCCCCACTTTGAAACAACCCCCTCCCCCTTTGCAACATCCCACCCCCCTTTGCAACAACCCCATCCCCCATTTGCAACAACCCCCACCCCCTTTGCAACATTACATAATAACCTGCAACATTCTTGCACTCTCCCCTTTTGCGGCTATACTACTCTCCTCGAGCAAAAACTAGGGAAAAACCTGCATTTTCCATGCCGTCATCATATTATGGAATTGGTGTTTGGAGCTGTTTTCGGGTCTTATTTTGGAGCACCTTCTGGCCCTCAAGTACCTTTATTCATGCGCTTCAAGAAGTTTTGGCCTCAAATTGATCAGTCCAGATATACTGTAAGACGGCTGCAGATGACATCGACAACGAAGAGAAGAGGTCATTAACTTCTTTTGCTTGGAAGATGCTACAGGAAGGAACAGTTCGAGATGATTACACAGAATTCCTGGAGCTGGCACTTCTTTTTTTGGGCCATAACTCTTGGGATGGAAAAGAAATTCGTTTTAAAACTCCAGGAGCTATGCATCATGCCCGATGGATGGCTAAGGTTCTCTACTCCATCAAGGTATGGTTGTTTCAGAGTCAATTTCAACTAACTAACAAAGAAGAAAGGGCCCTAAACGAAATTTCTTTCCTTGCTGTCCGAATTTACATGAGAGCATGGTTTCATTCTTCTGTTTCTGTATCTGCTCCGCATGAAGCCCTTATTCTCCTTAAGAAACTTCAAAGATACGCAAATAAGATCATCGCAGAAGCTGCCATTAGAAAATTCAGCTCACATCTCTGGTATCTGTCAGAGGAAATGCTGCCCCTTGCATTATTCGACGAAGACGTTCCTGTAAGCGTTAAGCGTGAGATGGTTCAAGCCATGAGGACCAAAGAAGGAAGTGATGATTGTCCAAAGCGGATCGAGCTCCCACATAATGCTCAGGTCAGCCTTGTTGACTTAACATCGAAAAACTCAGTTAAGTTTTTCAGAAGTTTGGACATTTCAGACGAATTCCTTAATGAAGATCCTGTATTCTGGACTGTTCATGATAGTTACAAATATGCATGTAGCATTGTGAAAGGTATAAAAGTTGTTAATGATAATGCTGAACGAGCAGTGGCCCTCATTGAACAGTTTAATTGCCGATTAACTCACGACGAGGAACAACTGCAGTATCTGATGCAGGTTGTCGTTAATCATCGTCGAAAATATCCTGACAGCACAAAATGCGCACTTGAGTCCAATATTTAATAACACTTTTTTTGTAATATGAAAAATATGTTGTTTTGGTTTCTTGTAACATTAAAAATATTTTGTTTTTATTTCTTGTAATATGAAGAATATATTGTTTTTGCTTATCATGTTTTGGGATGTTATGTTTTTTTGGAAAGAACACTTAGTTTTATGATCCTACTTTACATGGAGATTTATTTAAATTTTGGTAGCATATTTGAGACACCGCGAAGATTACACTGGTATGCATCAATTTTGCTCTCAAGGGTTTTGTAAGTGATTCTTATAGAGTTTTTCCTGCTGATTTCGAATCTGCAATCCGTTTTTCACAATCAGCTCAGGTTATCCGGCTATGGCCTCATAAGTAAAATAGAATTTTTCGTGATTTTGTCAAAGCGGAATTGGAACAGTAACATCTATCATCACTTGTTTCACTTGTATAATATCTTTTTTTATTTTTCAGGCATATAGATAAAATATTTCATAATGAATAGAGCGTGTAAAAATGATCCCAATAGATTCTGCTACATATGTGGGACGGTTACCATGCCAAATAACCAGTCCCAAATCACTAAATTTGTGAAGACAATGTATAGAGCATACTTTAGAATTAAGCTAGGGGACCAGGACAAAAATTTCGCCCCTCATATGTGCTGCAAGACGTGCATTGAAAATTTGAGAAGATGGAGCAAAGGCAGAGCGAAATCTTTGCCTTTTGGAGTTCTCATGATTTGGAGAGAAGGAAAGGATCACGTGACAGATTGCTATTTCTGCATGACAAACCTCCAAGGTGGGCTTATAAATTTATTTTTCTTAAATATTTTGAAATCCTCGTATGAAACTTGACATAATATTCACCATAATGTAATATTCACCATATATAGCATAATATTCACCATAATGGTAATCATATATTTACATATACATATTGTTATAGAAAATACATTTACACATACATATTGTTATACAAGTTACATTTACATATACAATGATTGTATATTTTCTTTCTTTTTCATTCATATTGTCCCCGAAGGGATGTTTTTCTTTTAAAAGAAAGAAAATATACAGACTCCATCGACCTATTTCATATCTTACAGACCGCAGCCTTCCCTCACGAGCCGCCACTGTCTGAATGCTTCTTCTATTTCATATGCAAGTTTTATATCCATGTTTCTGTGTTTCTATTTTCAGGAGTTAACAAGAAGAATAAACACATTGTTGTATACCCTGACATTCCTTCTGCTATGAGACCTGTACCCCATGGTCCTGGAATTCCAATACCCGACCCACCTCAAACCCTGGACTTCGATGATTCTGATGATGAATCAATGACCAGTGCCGATGACCAGTCCCAGTCGTATATACCTCAAAATACCGCTTCAAATGAGCCGAGGCCTCTCAACCAGGCCAAACTTAATGATCTTACCAGGGATTTAGGACTTTCCAAATTAGCTGCCGAGATCTTGGGCTCACGACTTCGAGAGGACAACTTGCTGGCTCCGGAACAACATTCTCCTGGTATAGGAAACGAGAGGAAGAATTCCGCAAGTTTTTTGCAGTGCACGAAAATACCTCTTCCTTAGTGTACTGCTGCAATGTTGAGGGGCTAATCGAATCCTTGGGCCTGCCATATAACGCATCAGAATGGAGGCTATTTATAGACTCGTCTAAACGAAGTTTGAAAGCAGTACTTCTCAACATTGGGAATAGGGTTGCATCAGTCCCTGTAGCACATTCCGTACAACTTACTGAGAGCTACGATAACATGAAAATTTTACTGGATGCTCTCGTATACGACCAACATAACTGGAGGATCTGTGGAGATTTGAAGGTAATACTAATATCATAAGTAAACTATTGCTATTGACTATGTTGTTTTTCCAAAGGTTATTTGAGAGCGTATAAGAACACTTAACTTCCCCACAGAAGTGATACAGTCCAATGCATAGATTTTTTTATCTGATAGAACAAATTCTCTAAATTCTTTAAATATTTTCATTTTTTTTCAGATTGTGGCAGTTGTATTGGGAATGCAAGGGGGATACACGAAATACCCATGTTTCCTCTGCAAATGGGATAGCCGAGCGGATGAGAAGCACTATGCACAGCGTGAATGGGCATCCAGAGAGAATTTTGAACCTGGGTCGCATAATGTCGTTTCAGTGCCCCTTGTACCACCAACAAAAATTTTGCTCCCACCACTTCATATTAAGCTGGGCTTGATGAAAAATTTCATCAAATCAATGAATAAGGAGGGTTCAGCATTCCGATATCTCGAGAGTAAATTTCCTCATATATCTGATGCTAAACTAAATGCTGGGGTTTTTGATGGTCCTCAAATTCGAACTTTGATCAAGGATACTCAGTTCGAAAACGCAATGACTCCAACTGAGAAGAATGCCTGGCAGGCATTCAAATCAGTTGTCACTGATTTTCTTGGCAAGCGTAGAAGTCCAGAATACGAGTCCGTTGTCGAAAACTTGATGGAAGCTTTCAAAGCTCATGGGTCGCGCATGTCCATAAAAATGCACTTTTTGTGGTCCCACTTGGACTATTTTCCTGAAAATTGCGGGGATTATAGTGAGGAACAGGGTGAACGATTTCACCAAGATATCAAAATAATGGAAGAGAGGTACCAGGGAAACTGGGATATCAATATGCTGGCGGACTATTGCTGGTGTTTGAAGCGAGACGTGCCCGAAGAAAAACACAGACGGAAAGCCAAAAAAACTTCATTCCTTCCTCAATAAACTTTTTTCCATATTCATTGTATGAATAAAAGTATTTATTCACACAATGTTTTCATTTTTCACGAGTGTTCTTATAATATTACTCGTATCTACAGTGTTTAAGCTAAAAAAATCAATAAATTTGGGGATAAAATTGGACTTATAATGAATGGCCAATAGAGAAAAAACCTGACCGGATTGAGGAAAACCAATGTCATTTTCGAATTCAGCATTGTCGAATTATATAATATGAGTTGAAAAAACCCTCACAGCAGACAAAAAAATTTCATATGCATACCAGTGTTATTTATGTTTATTTTCTTAAAGTATTCATCATTTATATTGTTTCATTAGTCATAAATTTTAAAAAATTACCCATGAAATACAAAACTTTATTAAGCCTGCGCAACCCCTAAATATTCTTTAAAAGAGAAGAAACTCTATGAGAGAAGTTCATTCATTCAAGAGTACCTAATTATGGGTTGGGAGCCTGGAAAATTTAATATCGAAATTTTTTTATATTTGTAAGAACCACCCTAATGTATATAATATTATATATATATATATATATATATATATATATATAATATATATATGATACACACAGACCGTGCATGGAACAAGGAACTCTTCTAGGAAAATTAAATCCACTATAGTCCGAATAAGTAATGGTAAATGACAAATACTATAGTTTTTTCTTTTTCATGACGCTAGCCCGACGTGGGCAACGGGTCACTCGCGAAGAGGTCCCAAAAATATAGCTTCCCTCACCAGCTATCTGCAAAGCAGATAGGATCCAGCTTTGGGACAGGATCTAGGGTTTAAAGCAGCCTAGCCCAGCTACATTTAGAACCTCAATATAAGCAAAAGACTCGCTGCCTTCACGTCAGATTGAATACATCAAAGAAAAAGGGGTAACTATTATTTTTAGCCAAAAACCAAAACTTAAACCTGAACTGGCAGAATTGAGCGTCCACTTTTCAAGGCACATAACATGTCCGTTTCATGATGGGAATGAACTCAGAATGGTTCCCTATAGTATTTGTCATTTACCATTATTTATTCGAACTATAGTGGATTTAATTTTCCTAGAAGAGTTCCTTGTTCCATGCACGGTCTGTGTGTATCATAAAAAACCTTAGGGAACCATTCTGAGTTCATTCCCATATATATATATATATATATTATATATATATATATACACGGTGAACCAAAAGTAGGTGGAC
The DNA here is from genome assembly GCA_023014485.1 of Bathynomus jamesi. Classification (NCBI taxonomy): domain Eukaryota; kingdom Metazoa; phylum Arthropoda; class Malacostraca; order Isopoda; family Cirolanidae; genus Bathynomus; species Bathynomus jamesi. The sequence continues at coordinate 22,338 of JAJOZX010005161.1, forward strand.
AGTAGGTTGAATACGGTTTGTGTTATATTATATTATAACTATGGTGTTCATTATAACTATGGTGTTTGTGTTATATTATATTAAATATTATAACTAAATTTATTTAAATTTTATTTTGTATTATAGTATACAAAAAAATTAAATATGTATTCTCAAAATAAACGTTATCATTTACTGTCCACCTACATTTGGTTCACCCTATATATATATATATGTATAATAAAATAAATATAATGTTTATTACTTTTATTCACGCGATGCAACCGATGCATGCCATTTCTTAAAATGCTCAAGCAAGCAAAAGCTTAGTTTTTCCGAGACAACCAATGCCAGAAATGGATTTCACTATAATGACAAATGCTACTATAGAGAAATAAAGCCAGAAACACATATAACTCAAGAAGTGCAACATTACGCCATTTCACCGAATAAATTTTTCTCTCCCAGTTTGGATTCTTATCCTATACCAATAAAAAAAAATACATGAAAGATGTTAAAAAAAATTTTAAAAATAAAATAAAAAATAAAGTTGCAAAATCGTCCGGAAAATACATGAAAAAGTTTAAAAAAAAAATAAAATAAAAAATAAATAAAAATAAAGTGCATATAGGCAATTGTAATGTTGATCAATTGTTGCATGGTGCCAGCCCCCTTCCCCCCTGGGGGGTAATGGGGGAAGGGTGGGGGTAATGGGGGAGGGAGGTTAGCCCCCCAAGTTGCATAAAGGGGGGTGAGGGGTTTTGAGGGAGAGGGAAAAATGACCTCCCCCCAAAGGGGTAACACAGGCACCGAAGGTGCCCTCGCCGTAGGCGAGTTTGCGAAGCACAAGCAGTGCCCGTAGGGCAGTGAGCCGAAGGCTCTGCTTGTAAAAATATAACTTATGCAATGAGAGGCGTCACCGAGTCTTGGGCATTTGTGGGCGGAGCAAATTTAACTACGGTGACAGACTGATTGGTGATTGGTAGATAAATAGTACAAGTCACTTGAGTCTGCAGCAGCTGCTTCTTATCGAATTAGACAAGCACATACCTGTCAGGACATGCTCATTCTTGTTTGTCATGTGTTAGAATTGTGCATGTTCGTGCTAATCTCTCTGTCAGTCTCGTGCACTGCTACCCACCAGTTGATTGATTAAGTACATTTAGTTATTCATTTTGGCTTGGTATATGTTGGGTGAAAAAATAGCGTTTTTGCAATAAGTGTATAAAAGTGACAGCAGCTGACAGTTTTTGTTTTGTGTGTGGTGAATTTACAACAAAATCTCAAAAGCAGGGTTTGCAGGGTTTCACTCCTTTAATTAAGAAGGCGTATGAACTTTATTTCGGTTGCAAAGTAGGCGATCAGGACAATCTGGGCTCCTCAAGTATGTTGTGTTTCTTGTGCAAGATCTCTGAGGGGGTAGGTTTAAGTTATTGATAGAAAACACACAGGATAGTAACGTAATAGAAGTCCCTGATTTTCGTAGGGCTAATTTTGATAGTTTTGCTGATAGGATGAGAGTAGTGGACTGGGATAACTTATTTATGGGTAATGATACAAATTTGCGTTGGGTGGCGTTTAAAGAAAGTTTTAGGAATATTGAAAGGGAGTTTATTCCTCGTAGGCCCAAGCGCGTTAGAAATCGTGGTAGGCCGAAGTGGTGGACTAGGGAAGTAGGCGAGTTCATAAACGAGCGTAATAGAGCGTATAGACTTAACAAGCGCAATGGCCAGGTAGCTAACTTTAATAGATATATCGAGCTTAGACGTCAGGTTAAAAGATCAGTTAGGAATGCCAAGCGTAATTTAGAGATAGTTATAGCTGCGGATAGTAAACAATCATCCAAAAAGTTTTTTGAATACGTAAATAATCGTAAGCCGGTAAAGGATAACATAGGCCCTCTATTGGATGTAAATGGCGCTTTGGCTTCTGACGCTCAGGCGATGGCGGGTATTTTCAATAACTTTTTTGCGACAGTTTTTACCGTAGAGGACGTAAATAATGTCCCCGACGTTGACGATATCGTTCCATTTAGTAGCGAGACTATTTTAGATGAAATAACTTTACGAGGCTGAGATTGCGCATTATATCGATAGGCTAAAAGTTAGCAAGGCTCCAGGCCCTGACGCTTTTTATCCTAGACATTTGAAAGATTTGAAAGACGTTATCGTAGGCCCCTTAGCGAAGATTTTTAATCAGTCACTCGAAACGGGGATTATTCCTGAAGACTTCAAATTAGCTAACGTCACGCCTATTTTTAAAAAGGCGACCGCGCGGTAGCTAGCAATTATAGGCCCATTAGCTTAACGTCAATTGTCGGTAAACTTTTGGAATCCGTAGTTAGGGATCGTATTATCGATCACTTAGAAAGTAGGGGTTTGATTAATAGTAGTCAGCACGGGTTTCGACGCCATAGGTCTTGTTTAAACAAATTTGTTAGAATTTTATAACGAAATAGTGCGCGAATACGATAGGCATAGGGCAGCTGACGTTATTTTATTTAGATTTTAAAAAGGCGTTCGATACAGTTCCGCATAGGAGACTAATTGCGAAGGTTAAAGCGCACGGTATCCGCGGTCAGGTAGCTAACTGTTAGAAGAATGGCTTCGTGCTAGGAGGCAGAGGGTCGTAGTTAATGGTAGTGAATCGGGGTGGTGGAGGTAGGTAGTGGTGTCCCACAGGGTTCAGTGTTAGGCCCATTGTTATTCGTATTTACATTAACGACATAGATGTAGGATTGATTAGTAACGTGTCAAAATTCGCGGACGATACTAAATAGGCGGTAAGGTTGTTAACGAGGACGATAGAAATAGGATCCAAGACGATGTAGATAGGATTATGGAGTGGACGGATAAGTGGCAGATGCAATTTAACGTAGATAAATGTAAAGTTTTGCATATAGGTTCTCGCAACAATAATTACGTGTACACGAGGATGATAGGGATTTAGCGAGCGTTGACGAGGAAGTAGATTTAGGCGTACGCGTAACTAAAGATTTAAAGGTTAGGAACCAGTGCCTGGAGTCTTGCGCAAAAGCTAATATGATGTTAGGCTTCATAGCGCGTAATTCGAATTTAAATCGAAGGATATTATATTGCCCTTTACAAGTCCCTAGTCAGGCCTCATTTGGAATATGCGGTTCAATTTTGGTGCCCGTACTTGCGTGAGGATATTGATAGGTTAGAAAGGGTTCAGCGTCGTGCCACGAAACTTATTCCGGCATTGCGCAATAAGCCTTATGAAGATAGGATTAAAGTGTTAGACTTGTATTCACTCGAAACTAGGAGATTAAGGGGGGAGCTTATTGAAGTTTTCAAAATCGTTAATAACATCGATAACGTAAATTTTGACAAATTGTTCACTTTCGATAATAGTAATACTCGCAATAACGGATTCAAGTTGCGTGGCAGACGTTTCATTACTAATATCGCTAAAAACTTCTTTACGTTTAAAGTAATTGATAAATGGAATAATCTTCCCGCGTCAGTCGTTCATTCTACCAGCGTTAATGTGTTTAAGAACCGTCTTGACAGACATTTTAAAAATATTAACGTTGTTTAAAATTAAAAAAGAAAGTTAACAACAGGAGCTCTGGTGGTGGTGCTCGAGGATGAGTCTGTTGACGATGAATGCCAGCTTGTGACATGCCAGCGTGTGATGCCAGCAATAAAAAAAAAAAAAAAAAAAATTAGACTAACACGAATGTAGATGTAGCTCATAGCGTAAACTAACCCACTTTTTGTTTAACTTTACCTACTTTTTTTTTTTTCTTATCCTCCTTACTTTGCATGTCTCTAACTCTTTTCTTGCATGTTTGTAGTTTGCATGGTATGACAGTGAGTTAAGACTGTGTTTGCATGGTTTGTAAGCGTTCTTATTTTACTTCTTTTCATCTTTCACCCCTCTCCTATATTCTCCGACTATTTTTCTGACTTGTCGGCAGTGGCCGGCGGATGATGATGGTGAGACTTTTTCCCTCTTTTTCTGAATGAATGTTAACCCACGAATGATAGGTGTTGCTCCTTACTTAACCCTTATTCTCCTCTCTTCTCTTAACCCCCTACTCTCTCCTTTCTCTCGGGCTAGCCTTAGAGTGGATCTTAGGGTCTTTGTTAGCCTTAGCTTCTGTAGATCTGTAGATCTGTAGATCACTCCAACAACATGTTCAGAAAATCGGAGGGACAGTATAATTGCCACACCCGATCTGGTATCCTCTTCTCTGCCCTTGTATATGCACTTATAATCATTGTGCAGTACCTTGGTTCCTTCACCTCTCCATCTGGTTTCTGCGATTCCCATAATATGTATAGATTTCGATTCCATGAACTCAACTATTTCTTCGCATTTATCTGTAAGTGTTCCGACATTTATTGTAGCAATCCAAAAGAAAGTCCGTTTTCGCGCCAAAGTCGTAACCGTGGTCCGTCCGTTCCGAGGCTCTCTGCGTTGTACTTGAGCAAAAGAAAACCACCAGAGGCTTGCTAGGCCTTTCCTGGCTCGTTCGAAACTACTAATTAGTACCTTCCGGATGCCTATTGCTCCCCGCAAGTTACAGAAATCTCCTTCCAGATTTCCAGGCAGACATTCCAGTCGGTTTAAGCTCACGATGCCATTTTATTTTTTTTTATATAAATTTTGAAAAGATTGTGTAGTGTGTGAAATGCATGTATGTGTAGTGAGGAATAAAGGGAGAAGCGTGTCTTTGAGAACATGCTGGACTGCTAACAAGATAGATGAGACACGGAAAAAGATCAACTAAAGAGGACAGTGACAGGAGAAACGAGAGCTCCAGCACTTCCTGTCTCCTACCTAACGTCCCTTCCTGAGTACTTCCTCAGTCGATTGGTGTTTACACTCTCCTCCTTATAAGGAGAATCATAAATATTTATATGTTCTTTTGTCGCGTGGAATATACCGAGCTTTTACACTTATTGGTAAAATATTCAAAATAACTGTTATGATAAACGATGTATTTGGCTATTCACATGCTTATAGTTCGTAGTACGCATCAGTGACGTGAGGGATCGTTTCATCTATTCGGGAGATCGCTATAAAGCGTTCATTTCGTTTTTACTGCGCCTCTTCTCAGTTTAGGACGTCACCAAATCAAAAATGCTTTACAAAGTTTAAAATTCGTTTTGAATAAGTGAACTTCACAAACGAAATTGAAAGTATGAAGGATAGTTTTTTTTTTTTGTAAATCTTGTATATGAACGATGTGAATAATAAATTTTATAAAATGGTTAATTTGTTAATAAACTTTTGCGGAAATGTTTCACTTTGCAACATTTGTATTTTTATGCATTTTATTTGCACGTATAAAAATAAATGTCACTATTATTCAAATCCAATTTAACCCATTATATATATATATATATATATATATATATATATATATATATATATATATATATATATATAAACGTTTTATATCTTGAAAATATTAGGTTTATTATAAATAATAATAAATACATCCCGACGAAAACATATTTACTATATAACAGAACTTTTGATAAATACAAAATCTAAACTAAATTCATTATTTATATATATATATATATATATATATATATATATATATATATATATATATATTGAATGTGAACTGGGATTAACTTTATCATGTTTTGTGGTCTCGGTTTGAAATGTTTTGAAGAAATTTGATTGCTTTTCACGCAGCGAAAGTCGTTTGGACGCCTTAGAAAGGCTTACGAATGCTTAAGCTGAGCAATTATCCTGACCAGCATTCAGAATAGGTCATTAGATGATGCCAAGAGGCGGAATTAGACCGCTTGTTTTCGAAGAAAGACAGGAACGGGAACGAATGAAAGATACGAAATGAGGAGAAATTCTCAAGTGTGTAAGAATTTCATGTAAAAAATATAATTTAAAAATAATATAATAATATTAATATTATATAATATATAATATATATATATATATAATATATATATATATATATATTATATATATATAATATATATATATATAAGGGTTTTTCTATCTATCTATCCATCTAACTAGTATTTTTTATTTAAATCCAGTGGGATGTTGTATAGATAACACAAGGATAAATAACTTAGTTTATGCCGATGATATGGTGTTAATAAGTCTCTCTGTTAAAGGTCTGGATCGGCTACTAAATGTCTGCGAAGTGTATTCGCAGAAACATAATATTCTTTTTAATGTTACAAAAACTAAGGTTATGCAATTTCATCCTAAAAGCTGTAATCAGCCAGCTGATATAAGGTTTAAAATGAATGGTGAAGTAATTGAGGAAGTACAAGAGTTTGAGTATTTGGGTCAAACTATTACCAGCTCCTTGAGTGATGACTCGGATATAAGAAAACAATCTCGAAGCCTGTGTGCTAAAGTGAATATGACCATAAGGAACTTTCGATTCTATACAAGTGAAGCTAAAGACACTCTCTTTCATACTTTCTGCAGTAATATATACGGCCAGCAACTCTGGGTGAATTATAAAAAAGATTCTGGCAGAACCCTAAATTTGCTGTACAACAGGTCTTTTAAACTCTTACATAAATTACCCCCAAGATGCTCAGCTTCGCAAATGTTTGCTACCCGCAATGTCCCGAGCTTCCCGGAGGTAACAAGACGTGCTCAATACAGTTTGATGCAAAGAATTAAAAAATCAACCAACCCGATTATCCAAGCTATCCATGAGTCCTGCCGTTTATTCTCTAAGCTATGGAATTCTTGGTACGAAAACATCTGTCTGTAGCTCCACTTAACTTCGACATTACAGTATTATTTCTAATCAATTGTATATATTTCTATCCTTAGTATGTGAACTGTCATTGTATTAATAATATTTGTCATACGGGCTATAGTCTGCCAATAAACCTTTTCATTTTCATTTCATTTTCATAGGCATTTGCAATGTAATGCAGTTACATCGTTAATCTGGCTTAAAATATGTTACGTTACATTTCCTGACTTTACATTACATTATTGTTTGCTTTCAAGAGCAAAATGCATTTAAGTGATCAAACTTTGAATAAGATTTTTTAAGTGTATTTTATTTAAAATAATGAAATAATAATAATTATTACTCTATTAATTTTTACTATTTTTTTATTTAAATCCACATTTTTTTTTTAATTTAAATCCACATTTTTTTTTATTTAAATCCACATTTTTTTTTATTTAAATCCACATTTTTTTTATTTAAATCCACATTTTTTATTTAAATCCACATTTTTTTTATTTAAATCCACATTTTTTTATTTAAATCCACATTGTTTTATTTAAATCCATATTATTTTATTTAAATCAGAAATAACGTCTTAACTGAGACTACACAGGAAAATCCTGTTATTTGGAATAACACAACATAAAATAACAAATAACACATCTTCAAGTTGTTCATATTTTGTTTGGATCAAATAAAGTAATGGTTAAAATATAATAACTGTTTTGTTTAAAGTTACCAAATGTATTTTGTTGACTTCATTTGTTTTTGTTATAACAAAATATCATATCTTTAAAATAGCAAATACACGCTTCGTTAACCTTAGTTTGCCTAGATCGAATAAAGCGATGGTTGAAATATAATAAAATAATAAATACAGGATTCGCAGATTTTCCTCTATGAACTAAATATATGTTTATTGCAACAAATTATTATCAACAAATTTCACTTTGCATCATGAAACAAAAAATTTGGGTGCCTAAAATTAAACAAAAAAATCGCTACAACATATTTAATTTTGTTTGAGTCAACAAACCATTTATCTCCTTGTACAGTTTAGCTTCAGTATGATTTCAAACTAAATTATCTTTTTGAATCACCCTGTATAATTAAAATACTCCAACAACACAATTAAAGTTTATCCAGTTACTAGAATTTTGAAATGTGTCACATGACCTGAAAATGAGTTCAGTCTTAAATACTTAAGAGGGAACGAGTTTCTCCTGCGTCAATCTGTAAAATATTTCTTTTGTCATACAGTCGATTCAGAATGCCTTGTCTTGAAGGATCCATCTTTCGTACCAATAAATGTGACACGCGGAATGTAAACAATACGAGTACACCAAGGCTAAAGGAAGTTTCTTTATGACTGAAAATTAAGAAATTTTTTTAACATAATTTAATTAATAACATTATATATATATATATATATATATAGAGAGAGAGAGAGAGAGAGAGAGAGAGAGAGAGAGAGAGAGAGAGAGAGAGACTGACAAACATTACCTACTAAATTCGAGATAATTTTTACTCTTATAATTGTTCGTCATTTAATATTTCTTTAACGTCTTCAGGAACCTACACTTATTTCGTCAACAAGACCAAACAAAGGACACTAAAAAAAAACTAACAACCTAACTTAACCTAACTTAACCTAACCTAACTTAAACTAACCTAACCTAACTTAACCTAACTTAACCTAACCTAACTTAACCTAACCTCATCTATCCCACAATAACTTGTTAACGAAATGTTCGTCTGGTCTTCAATGATGAAGTCGTTCAGTCTTTGGCAAAGTTGAAAGAACCAAAATTCTTGTCAAAATATATTTTATATATTCTACATGCGCCTCGGTGGTGTTGTGGTTATCATCGCTGACTACAAACCCATAGGATCGTGGTTAGATTCCCGCCGCAATCAGTCGGCGCGCAGTTTACCCAGTTGTTCATCCTTCCAGAAAAAGTAGGTTGTTAGATAAAATGAGTACCCTGGATGACCTAATGGTTAAGACGCTGGGATGCTGATAGAGAGGTCTTGAGGTCGAGTCCGGACAAGGACTTTGTAATTTATGACTACCCGTGGTAGGTCGTGGTTCGGATTCCGCGTTTAGCTGTAGGTCCAAGGTGGAGCAACAAGTTTGACCTTCGTCAGAATGAACTATTCCGACGGAAGCAAAACCAATGTTAACCAAGATTATATGTTTATAACCAAATTTTACATTCGTCCTCTCGTGCAAAGATTGTGGATTTATATTAAGGAAGAAACTCTCTTTTTTTCAATATTTGCAGCCATTAACTATTTAACTCTATTTTTTTACAAATTAAATTTTAAAATAAAAAATTTTTAATTTTACAAAGAAAATTGTCTAGATTTTTTAACTTTATAAAAATATTCCAAATATCTTAAAAGTTACGTTAGGACACTGTTAAATTTTTTTTTTTTTTTTTCATGCGTGTTTTGTATATTTTCCGAGCGTCACATTCATTGGCAAGAAATATGGAGCTTCTGAACAAGACTTTCTTTACTGACTGTAGCCCCATGGTGCTGGGAAGGGGGCACTATTACTCGCATCTTTTAAAGAGTAAATTTAAAACATTTATGTATTCCTATACGTTATTAACATTAACAATATATATATATATATATACACAAGGCGAGTTTGTTTCTGAAAACATTGTACAAGGACACCTGAATAAGTTGCTTACTCATTCTGAGTAAAGAGGGAATTGTCTTCCGTACGCCAAGGCGCCAATAACCTTACTAAATTTATGATCTAATTTGAACGAACGGAACTGAACTTTTGAATAACGGAATCCTCTCGTCGTTCGCAGCAGCCATTCCGTAACTTCATTAATTTCTAGTTGAAATACATTAAAAAGCGTTCAAAGAAGAATTCGTAAAAGTCTCTAATGAAGAGAAATTAAATGACTTTTTTTTTGGTGTGGAGACGGAAAGTATTTATGTTTATGAAGAGCTGATGAATAAGAGAGAATGAAAAGACGCGGCAGAGCAGAGACTGTTCAATGGAAGCCTCTTTTGTAGGCCGCCTATATAGAAATAGAGAATTACGCGCATTATGTATAATTTGGAAAAAAGTTCTCCGAAAAAATAAGAGCTAAAACAGAATACAATTGGTCGAGATAGTCTAATGCCAAGTTCCGCCCCCATTTTTTTTTTTTTTTTTTATGATTGGTTATCACATAAAACGGTTCCCTTGTCAAATACCTTTCTACAATTTAAAAAAAATCCATACCTAAAAATTAAAACAGAATAGCAGTGACCCGCATGCTTGTTCCTAGGAGGAAATCTAAGTTAAATTTCATATAAAGTTCAAAATATGTTTAACCTTCTGATTAAATAAATCCTTCCTCGTACGTTTTCCTTTAACAAAGGTATTTCATAAGTTATATATAGAAGGGACATTTTAAGTAGTATGGTACAGTTTCAATGTCACGGAAGTTGTAAATGCAATTCAAACTAATGATCAGAAATTACCTCTCTCTCCTCCACTTACAACACTACAATGTTGTAAAGGAAAGACTGGCAATATTCCACGTACCTTACCTTCTTATCCCATTTTCACCACATCCCTTCGTATCCTGATGGGCAAAAAGAAAGAAAGAATATATATAGGTTCTTCGAAAAGTATGCATGCTCTCGTAAATACTGTTATTTTTCTATAAAGTATTGAATAAAAAGTCTCAACATTTTTTACAAATGCGTCATGTATTTATTTAAAGAAATACATGTATTAAAAACAAAATATATTTATTAAAAACCTGCATTACTGCCGGGACTGCATCTAAAAGTATTTATGCATTACAATTAATACTTCGTATGCCCTCCTTGGGTAGAAAAGACTCCAACTACAAGCTTGTTATAGTTATTTACGAGGTTGGTACACATCAACTTCAGCATTGACCGCACTCTTTCTATCGGATTCAGATCTGACAATTGAGATGACCAGTTCAAGACCTTTATTCCGTTAGCCTTAAACTATGACGTTGTAGATTTCGATGTATACTTGTACTTCAGATCATTTTCCCGTTTGAAGGTCCACACTCTTCCTAAACAATTTTTTTATCATTCATCTATCGCTCAGATTTTACGACTGTATTTTGCGTGAAAATCAGGTGCAAAGCCGTCATTTTTGTACCTTTGGCTACCACTCGAATTTGCGTTTCGAATCGACATTTCGACTTCAGTAGAAAAATGATCTCACCCAAAACAGTTGTACAAAACTTTTATATATCCCAGTAAAAAATGAGACTTTAGTAAACGTCATAAACGTTTATAAAACGTTCATAAACGTTTACTAAACGTCCCATTTCTTTCCAGGATTGTTTACAACATTTACCCATTCCTACAAAACCAAAACAAAAAATCTGTTTCAAACTCAATATGTGCAAGAAGTATACAAGTGGTCCATATATGTTTAAGTAATAGCTGTCTAGAAAGTAATTACACACTAAAAAATGGCCTTTGATTGTTCAAATAATAATAATAATAATAATACACTAATAATAAAGGACTGTCATTATATTCATAATTTTTTTTTTCATTGTTACGTGAATTTCAAAGTACTATTGAAGGATACTCTAAAATTGTATTAAATATTTCAAAGAAGAGGAATTTCAAAGTATGTCCTTTGAAAGTTCTGTCCCTTATTTTAAACTTGAATATTTGCAGAGAATTCTTAAAATTATGAAGTCGATGTTCCTTATAAATAAACTTAAAAGACATTTATAACAAAGAGTATGTTAAAATGAGGCTATTTTTTCCGTTATAATTATTAATTAATTAATAATTAAATTACTTAATTAAATTATTAATTGTCCATGTATCATTTATGCCACACCGTGTTTGATTAGAATTTGTATAGTATAGTTGTTGCTCATGTTCTTTACAAAATGTTTTCTACCCACAATGTCCCGAGCTTCCCAGAAGGTAACAAGACGTGTTCAATACAGTATAATGCAAAGAATTAAAACATCAACCAACCCGATTATCCAAGCTATTCATCAGTCTTGCTGTATGTTTTTTAAGGTATGGAATTCATAGTATGAAAACGTCTGTCCGTAGCTCCCCTTAACTTCGACATTACTATATCATTTCTCATTAATTGTATTTCTATCCTTATTATTTGGATTGTCATTGTATTCTATTGTCACTTCGTATTATTAATATTTGTCATATGGACTATGGTCTGCCTATAAACTTTTTCATTTTAATTTTTATTTTTAATTTTCAAAATAAAATAGTTACCCACAAATAAAAAAATGTAGCGTACAAACGTAACCAAAGAAGGAGTTAATGTACTGACTGTTAAATATTCCGCTGAACTCAAGCCGGCAATTAGTGACCAGAAGATATTTTTTCTGGTAAATTTTGATGTGCTTTAAAAAAATCTGACATCAGTTTCTTGTGTATAAACGAGTCGTTTGAGATATTTTCAGTTTTCGTATTTGATGAATCTCAAATTTAGAAACGAAACGGAGCTCAAATTCCTTCAAAATAGATCAAAATTAACCAGAAAAATATTTACTGGTGAGGGCACAACGCAACCTAACACTAACTCTAACCTAACCTAACCCTCTAATCTAACCTAACCTAACCTAGGCAATACATGTAGAGTAGTCCCTCTATAATCGTCGTTAATTGGTTCCATGAACAGACGACGATTAAGAAAACTACGATTAACGAGTCATTGAAATACATGTAATAATGACAATTCGTTCCAGACCACCTGCTGTACTGTACATACCAAATTATGAAGTGGCTGGCTGCGCATGGATGGGGGTTGGTGAGGCTTGGTGATGGAGTTTTATTGTTTGGTAGGTGAATCGCCCTCGATCAGCAGATCAGGGAGATCGACTGCTGTTGATGTTGATGGATGGGGAGACTTCGGTGGATCTGATTTTCTTTTGCAGAAATAATCCAGAGTTGGTTGTCTTGTAGCCTTATTTTTCTCTGCTAAGATTTCCTTATAGCAACGAAAGGCTTGATTGGCTTCTCGAATGACTTTGAAGGATCTTTCTGTATTGGGGTCATTTTCTAAAACATCCTTCATCTTCTCCCAATGCCAAAAGAAATCCTTCAGATTTCCTGTTGTGAATGTCTTGACAATCTCTTTTTCCTCTTTATTTGGCTCCTCTGATACCCTGTGCTCTTCATGCTGCAACAGTTCTTCAGTGTTGAGTTCTTCACTATGAGATTTCGAGAGCTCTTTGACATCGTCCGTAAAACTGCGCGACGTCCGCCTCTACTAAGCGCTCAACAAAGACTGATGTCCCACGGACCACGGGCAAACGACGATTAATAGGAGGACGACGATTAACGAAATAATGGTGTTAAATAGGGAACGGCGATAGATCGAAACGACGATAGTCGATGGCGACGATTATAGAGGGGACTACTGTATATGAACAAAAATGACTCGCCTGAAAATCAAGCCTGTGGCGGATATAAATCCGCAATAGCAGGTGTTGGTTTGAGTTCAACGGAATACTAACCTACTGACTTAATTCAGTATCGTAATTTTTATGTATTGTACAATATACAAAACTTTATAGTGTTTTAAAATTTAAGGTTTTCTAACAAGGGAGATTAGATGCCCAATGTTTAGATAAAACATTTTCCTCGAAATTGGTTCTTTGTAAATCACTTGTTTTCCCAAGTTCTGTTAACCCGGAAATACGGTCAATGGAAGTGATGCAGTGCAAAGATGTGTTAAATAACAAACATTTTTTGTTAATGAATAAACTATAACTTACCCAGTAATTACTGTAGCTGAAGCTAAAATAAAACTGACTGAATTTGCAGTCCAGTCAAAGAACAATTTCCTTTCAAATCACGTAATTTAGGAAGAAAGGACAAAGGTCTTCGAAATTTTCAAAGGACAACTTGTTAACTATCTTTTTGAAATTTCAGAGGGCACTCACGGAGTGGAGTGTTCATAGGACAATGAAACACTATGAATATTGAACATACGTTAATATCTCCAGATTCTAAATTTATGAAATATATCAGTTACCAGTGCACTGACCATGTCTTCGACGACTTAAGTCATCCCCAAGCCTAGTGACAAATTACATATCAGACTGGCAGAGTTATGTACACTATTCAGTATTCACCATAAACAAAAAATTGTCACTATAAGGGGATGCCATTTATAAACCTAGGAATTCTTAGTAACAACCTAAATATATTGTTCTAAGCCCCATACAGTTACCTCATCTTATATATCCTATAAATTGTGTCACAATTAAACTGTATACATTGGGTTTAGGAATTTTAACAAAATCAGCTTAACATCTATTTTACACAAAACAAAAGTTGGGGTGATTTAACTTCCTTCGCAACATCTAAAGTCATATGCTGGAGGGGACTACAACTTTGTTGGTCGCCACATAACCTGGACGCGGAGGACGGTGTCCCATCCAACTATTTTTCAGACCCACTGTCGCTTAACGGGAGTGTTACGACAGTAGCTGCGACCTAAACACTAATGTACACAAAGGAAATTTTTTAATCAAATAATGTCCTTCACCATATAATTATCTCATGATATTCCAGTCATCTGAGAGACTGATGGCACTATATCATTCAAATGATATAGGAGGAGGTTGTAGACACCATTCGATCAGGGAGGTACTCCGGGAGGGATGTTAGGCAGAAGACGGAGTGCTAGAACTCCCGTTTCTCCTCTCACTGTCCTCCTTAGCTGATCTTTTACTATGTCTCATCTACCCTGTGAGAAGTCCAGCATGCTCTCAAACACACACTTCTCCCTTTATTCTTCACTATGCATGCATACATTTTACACACTACACAATCTTTCCAAAATTAAAAAAAATAAATAGTATTTTGAGCATTGGAGACCTTGATTTTCGCTCTTATAAAAGAGGGCTTTTTTTGCGGGCACCCGCCCTTGGCCCCTCATTTCCACATAAAAAAGAAAGTCAGGAAATCTTGTATACCTATTGTTCTTGGCTCTTATATTCATATGACGACTTTTAAGATTGGCTAATATTAAGTTATTTTATATTAGGTTAAGTGGCCGTTTTAGATTGGTTAGTTATTTTACATTAGGTTAAGTGGCCGTTTTAGATTGGTTAGTTATTTCCCACACGACCAATTTCGGCCAATCACAATCTTTGTAATAAATTTCGACTTTGTCAGAAACACTGGTCTCCGTGAAACTTAATACAGTATATACTTTATTATATTTCATGTCATATTCTTTCCCATATTTCTCATACACCAACAGAAGTTTGCTGAACCCTTTTACAGATGATCCAACATGATCCAACGGATTACAGTAAGATTCCCAATAACTAAGAACAGTAAATGTATAGACAATTCCACCATCACAACATCATAAGCCTTTAAACTATTTTCATTCATAAATTCAGCAAGGCTTCTCCAAACCCAGCATTAGTATGAAGTTAATATGAAGACCTTTCAAAAAATAAATGTCATACTTAAAATTATAATCAGTTGATTTAGACAATGTTTGAAGGAATTTCTAACAAGTTTTCGCATCACCCAAATCAGCATTTACATAAATATTAACGAATGTCACCTTAGCTGATCTTTATCCGTATCTCATCTATCCTGTGAGCAGTCCAACATGCTCTCAAACACGCTTTTCCCTTTGTTCCTCACTACATATACATGTATCTTACGCATTACACATTCTTTTCAACATCTCTAAGGAAAAAATGGCATCACTGAACCTTGGAGACCTTGTTTTTGACTCTCTCCCCTGTGGAGGGGTCACTTTTGCGGGTGTTCGCCCTTGGCTCCTTCCTTCCTACATAAGAAATAAAAAAAAATGAAGTCCAAACTAACGTTAAGAGGAAACTAGAAATTTATCTTCATGACATAATTGCTCGATTTAAAAATTTCAAACCGATTCATCCTCCTTCAAAAACAAGTTAATCTACCTCTCAATCTCCTTTGGTAAAACCAGAGCCTCTCCCGAAAATACCACTCCTTCCAGAGTACCTTCATAAGAATCATCAACATTAGCTAACAGTTCCAAGACATTCCTCTGTTAGAAAAGTTTATTACAAAAATATAATATCAATGTTACGATTCATAACTTGTCTTATTAATTCAACAAAAAAGAATTATCGTTTAAAAACAAACTTTTAATCCATTAATTTAAAAACAAACCCTTAATCCATTAATTTAAAAATAAACCATTCGTCCCTTAATTTAAAAGGAATCCCTTAATTCTAAAGCGATTCAATAAAAACAATTAACAAGTTTCTAAAAATCTCTAAAATACGTGTGTAACCTATTAAAACATGTATTAAAAACTTGTTCAAGCCACCTTTATATTATTATTATTAAAAATATATATTTAAAACCTCTTATCAAAAAAAAAATTTTTTAATCAAATTACCACAAGCCCAGACCGGGAATCCAAAACCAAAACCGAATGTTTTATCTGCCAATCCCAAAAGAACATCGTTCCTGTTAGTTTTTATATTTAATCTCTCCACTTCATATACAATCGATTTAAAATGCCCTGTCGTGAATTTTTTAACCGACTGTATACAGGTAGGCTACCAACAAAAACATCTATCTTTTTCGTTACAGTTTTTCAAAAAGGAATTATTTGCCTTTATCGAAAAATTTTGTTATACGTGCTTGTCATCACTGTACTTCCTCTTTTTCTTTGATTCGACTCCAATGTGTCTCCATCTTCATTCTGATTATTCTCCGGGTTTTTTTTTTATTTTCACTAAACCTTTCGTGATTTCCCAATATTATTGCCGATTCCTTATCATTTTCATTCAGAAGTTTACACTTTCATCAATATGATTATAGCGTATCTCAGAAACTTGCATATATACACATATATGTTATCTTTTCTATTTAACGGCCTGGCTGTGAAAACGTTTGGGGGTTAGAAAATAGTAAATTTATTAAGAAAAGCACATTTTAGGGTGGAGAACTTGCTATATAAAACTTTTTATTCAGAAAATCTGAAGCCTAACCTAGCCTAATCTAACTTTAACCTGACCTATATATTATATAACCTACGTACCCAACCTTATACCGTTTCTAGGTTTGAGCTCACAGCATACTTCAAATCATCAACACGGACCATTTCTGAATAAAAAATCTCAAACGAAGCACTTTATCTATCTATCGGATGAATTTCACAATTAAACACGTAAAATTAATTATGCAAATCCACAAGGAAAAAGAAAAATGATTCCAAGGCCTTTCGTGTATTCAGAAGTACACCTCGTCAGGCGAATGAAGGGAGAAGAGATGACAAAAATATATACAACGGGACAGAAAAACACATTAGCACACGATTAACAGGAGTTGATTAGAGGCAAAAAGGTATTTTAAACAGGATATTGTCAATTTTATACATTCCCGCACTGTTATTGAAATTATTTTTAAAATGGATAAATGCACATTCTAGAATACAGTATTTCTTTCAATTATCTGTTTTTAACGGGCGCTTTAGAACTATCCCATTTGATACTACGATTACATCTATACATATGGTTAAACAATGCATTAGGATTATTTGCTGTTCTACACGCAT
Source organism: Bathynomus jamesi (assembly GCA_023014485.1). NCBI lineage: Eukaryota > Metazoa > Arthropoda > Malacostraca > Isopoda > Cirolanidae > Bathynomus > Bathynomus jamesi. The sequence goes on from JAJOZX010005161.1 coordinate 39,602, forward strand.
ATTTATACTGTTTTACCCGTTTGGCCTATATATACTGAGTCATATTGTGTAATGGTAAGGTAGGCCAAAGATATTTTTACGCTCAAATTCCTTTACAGTTACACTATTATAATACCTATTCTTGGCTTTCCTAAGGCAGTTATCTAAAAATGAAATAGGATAACTAAAGGTTTCCTTTGATAGGTGCTGGTTGAAGAGAAGCTTAAACAATGTGTATATATATTTACAAAATTATAAAGAAAATTAAATAACTGAAGATTAAGACAAGTGGATCTTCTGAAGTGTAAGGAGTATGCTCAGATAACTTCACTGATGTTCCGTGTAAAATGTCGGCTTGTGCGTTGGTCTAATAGTTGCCCAAGGACTTGAATCCAAGTAACCCCTTTTGGAGCAAGGTAAACCGTGCTTATATTATTATGAACATATGAATTCAAAATTATGAGTTAATTCACAACATAAAAATCAAATCATGGCAATTAGGAAAGTATAAAAAATACAAAATCAACAACTTGTAAAATATCGGATCAATGAGATCTTTCCACAGACACTCAATTACTTACAATAACATAAATTAGTACCAATATTCATGATATTGCATAACTCGGAATCTAAAAATTCAGAACTGACAACTCTCAATGCTCTAAGAAACACAGCAGAGAAAATAGAAGATTTAATTGAGGGATGATGGTCCGAATAAAAATGCACACAAGAGTTATTATGAGTAGGCTTACGATAAACTTCAAATTTGAACTGATTAAAACATCTCCGAATTTTTAGATCCAGAAAAGATAAGCTTCCATCATTTTCTTTTCAACCGTGAACTTAATAGATGGGACTAAATTGTTGAGCCTACCAAGAAATAACTCAACATCAACAAGTCTATAATATAATTGATATAACTGAAAGGAATATTCTAGAATGTGCATTTATCCATTTTAAAAATAATTTCAATAACAGTGCGGGAATGTATAAAATTGACAATATCCTGTTAAAATACCTTTTGCCTCTAATCAACTCTTGTTTTTTGTCCCATTGTATATATTTTTGTCATCTCGCCTTCTCCCTTCATTCCCTACGAGGTGTACTTCTGAATACACGAAAGGCCTTGGAATCATTTTTCGTTTTCCTTGTGGATTTGCATCATATATATATATATATATATATATATATATATATATATATATATATACTGTATATATATGTTATATATATATATATATATTATTTCACGAAAGTAACACGTGAATAATATTTATGATGAAAATAACCACGAAGGAAAAAGGAAACAGAATGGTGCTCAAGCGCTTTCGTCTAATGACATCTTCAGGAACACTCTGAGGATGTCATTAGACGAAAGCGCTTGAGCACCATTCTGTGTTTCCTTTTTCCTTCGTGGTTATTTTCATCATATATATATATATATATATGATATACACAGACAGTGCATGGAACAAGGAACTCTTCTGGGATAATTAAATCCATGCACTGTCTGTGTGTATCATAAAAAACTCAGGGGACTATTCTGAGTTCACTCCCATATATATAATATATATATATATATATATATATATAGAGAGAGAGAGAGAGAGAGAGAGAGAGAGAGAGAGAGAGAGAGATATTACTGTTTTATTTGAAATTAATTATGTTTATTCAATAAAGCTTTACATTTGTTAGCCAAAAAATAACTTCTTTTAATGAAGTCAAATGAAACTAAAGAAAACGTATATTTATTTTATTGAAAACAATGAAATTTCGAGTAACACATTCCCTTCAAAGAAAGAAAAAAGTTAAAATTTCGGTGCCACAATACTACTCGAAAATTAATTAAAAAAAAAAAAGTTGTAGAGATTCTGTAGTATGGAAATTACTGTTTTTCCAATAATTTTTTAATTTTCATTTTCATTAATTTTAATTTCGTTTGTAGAGCAATTTAAATTGATATTTTGCAAAATTTTATCATAAAATATAGCTTTAAGATCATTGATCTGAGTCGGATAACCTCGACAGGTCTGAGTGGCTTCATGTTTTCCAAATGTAACGTAATGTAATCACTATGACTAAATAAACAAAACCTATGATCCGCGGAACTTAAAATGAGTCATACGTTAAAACTAGGTTACGTCGTGCCAATGTCGTAACACCTCTTCCCGTCGATCAGCGAAATTAAACGACACTGGGTCTGGAGAGCGGTTAGATGGGTTTACTCTCACTCACAGCGCGCCTACAAGAATAAGAATAGGAGAAAGTGAGAATCTCAAACGAAGCATTTTCAAATTGGTCTATTCCCAATTTATGTCATTCTCATCCACGGTCGCTGACTACGAATCCATCGGCCCCGGGTTCGAGACCCGACGGCAGCCGGCGCGCAGAAAAACCCAGCTGTTCATCCTTCCATACAATAAAGAAGGTGGTTGGTAGATAAATGGATACCCTAGGTGGCCTAGTGGTTAAGACGCTGGGCTGCTGATGGGGCGTGGTTCGGATTCCACGTTAAACTGTAGGTCTAAGGTGGAGTGAAAAGCTTGACCTTCGTCAGAATGAACAATTCGGGCGGAAGCTAACCCAACCCAAGGTACAACAGGTAAATAAAGATTTTGTAACTCATCAAGAAATCCACTCGTATCAGAACAGAAGTAGATCAAAGCATGTTATACTTCAATTTAGATTATCTTCACTTCAAAGATTACTCATTTTCAATGGACTGAAACTATGGAATGATTTAAATCAGCGTTTCCAAAACTATGGGTAAATTACCCCATTGGGGTAATTTGGGTTTTTTTCAGTGGGGTAATTTGGTACTCTGCAAGTACTTCTAGAGTACAGAAAGTGCATAAATAAACGACATGAAAACACTGGGACTGGCTTTACGTGGGATACAGGTAGGGTTGGGTCATTATGAAGGTATCCATGTTAAAATGAAGTAATGACTGAAAAAGTTTGGGAACCACTGATTTAAATGCTGATTTAAAGATACTGTGAATGTAAATTCGTTTAAAACCAAGTTCAAATCTCGATTAATACTAATAAAAATTAAGTATGAAATGTACATTACGTGTTGCTGTTCCTCTCTCAAGTCTAATATTGATTTCTTTGTAACGGGGTGTCCCAGAAGTCTGGACTCGTAGGGAAAAATAGACATTATATTTTTAAAGTGAAACAAACACATTTATAATGTCAGTTTGACATATTTCAGAAAGAAAATATCCTGATGACTCGGTATACCAATCAAGAGAAGGTGGAACTGGTATTGCTACATGTTTCTGGAAAAAGGCAGAGGGAGCCATGTCAGTTATTTCACGAACGTGGGCTCTGGCTTTTTCCGGAAACATGTAGCAATACCAGTTCCACCTTCTCTTCATTGGTAGGGTATTTTCTTTTCTGAAATATGTAAAATTGACATTGAAATGTGTTTGTTTCACTTTAAAAATATAATGTCTATGTTTCCTATGAGTCCAGACTTCTGGGACACCCTGTATAGTATTGGTATCATCCCTTCAATAATGACTTTGTGTTTGTTTTATATATACAGTACTAGCAAAAGTGGGCCCTACGGGCCCATTTAGCTAGACCTGCGGTGCTGGGGCTTTCGGCCTCAGTAATTGAGGGGGGGCCGGCCGCAGGCCCCCCAATTATTGTGGAGTCAATATTTTCGGTCAAAAGAACGCGGCCATGAAAATCTTAAGCTTCACAAATCTTGCTGCAATGGGTTCGGATGTGAAGCTTAAGATTTTCACTGCTGCGTTCTTTTCTATAGTTTTATTGACCGAATAAATGAAAAGACCACAGCAATGAAAATCTTAACGCGCTCTAACCCACAACACCCTTGCCACTACATGTACAATCATGCACCGACACCTCGCACCATTAAGGTAACACCAGAGAGACATTATAACCAAATACTCCATTCCATACTACGCCCCACAGACCTCACACAGTACAGAAAACACATACACACACACCTAACCCACAAAGCACTGACACTACTCGGTTCGAATGAGGTCCTAGGTGCGAAGCCGCCACCCATTAACAGGTCAGAGATCAGCCTGAGCAGATCGGATCGAGTTAACTTAGCACGATTCCGATGTGGACATCACCCCAACTTACGGACATATAAACACAGACTAGACAACTCCACAGACGACACCTGCCACCTGTGCCAGGACACACCACAAACAGTTGAACACATTATGACAGACTGTACCGCTCTAGCACAACAACGAACACAACACATCACCAGTGCGCTGAACCTCTGGTCCACTCCGGAGAGGGCGATCGGTTACCTGCGTGCCGCCGGCTTCCTCGATCAGGGTGGGCTGATCGGCTAAACAACAACAACAACAACAATCTTAACGCGCGCGCTAAAGTAAAAAGTTGAAAAAAAGCAAAGCGCATTTATTTCTATGTTCAGAATCGCTTAATAGTAAATACACAAGCGGTAGCTCGCTATCGCCCTCCGGATATAATTGTCCCTGTAATCTTCCTCTGTTATATCTATATAAGGTTAAGAAAAGTCAAAATTAGTTCTGATGGTTTTATCATCTGATCCTTATTCAGTTTAATATGAAATGTTTCAGGTATCATACATGTAACCATGATATTTTTATGGGTACTTAATATATTGTACTTCCATATTAAACTACTACTACTACGCAGCCCGTAGCCAGGGGGGAATGTCCGGGGTTTCTGGGGTCAAACGACCCTCTCCCCACTTGACAGGAAAGGTCCACTTTTGTAACCGTAGTTATAACTTATGATGTGATATTATAATATGTAGCATCATTTAATAAATAAACACTCGCAGTTTTTTTTTTTTTGCATTTTTTTTTAAACTTCACAAACTACTCTAAACTAATCTGAACTTAATTACTCTAAACCCCCTCCGCAGTGACTAGGTCGTTCCACCAAAAGGCCCGCCTTTCTACAATTTCGACACCCCTCTCCTTGGGAAGTCCTGGCTACGGGACTGCTACGAGTATTGTCTTATTTGTCTGTATAGGAATGTTAGCTGCAAAGTGCACATGTACACACATGGGCGTAGGAGGCGGGGGCTCTGGGGGTCATGGATCCCCCAGTCAACCTTTGTGTCGGGTCCATTTTGCCTCACTTTGTCAGGTCCATCACATCATGTCAATGAGAGAAAAATTAAAAAGGGAGGAAAACAGGATTAGAAGGCAAAACTGTGAACTGAAATTATTTTACAAATTAATTTTATTTGACCACTTGTATGGTTGTATACACCTGTACAGTTGTCTTGTCTCGTATGCATCTGATTTTAAATACATAAAACTGAAGAGTAATTTACATAACAGCATCATTGTGGGTTATATTACTGTATTTTTCTCATACTTGATGAAAAACTAGAGTTTTGTTGCAAAGCTTGCATTATCGCTTTTACGTTTCCAATCACCTTAAATAATCTTCCTTATTTTTTTATTTATACTTTGATATCAGTTCCTGAAGTAAATAGGTTAATTAAAGAGTTAAAGACTGGTTCTGCGTCAGGGGTAGATGACCTATCGAACGAGCACTTAAAATATGCCAATGACGTAGTATGTCTGCATATATCATTGCTTCTATCAGCCATGCGTGCTCATAGCTATATCCCTGCAGAGTTCATGAGGGTATATATCTTACCTCTGGTCAAAAATAAGTACGGAGACATTCTGTCCAGCAATAATTACAGGCCTATTGCTGTCGCTTCCTGCTTCTCGAAACTACTAGAAAAACTCTTGTTACTCCATTTAAATGATTACCTATAGACATCTCCTAATCAGTTTGGTTTTAAAAGGTCCCACTCAACTGACCTGTATATCTATGTACTTAAAGAAACAATATCTAAATACATTGACAGTAATTCAACTATTTAGAGCGTTTCCTAGATATAAGTAAGGCATATGATAGAGTGAACCACAATATTTTACTTAAAAAACTAGAAGACAGGAAGGTTCCCATGTTCATATTAAATTTATTGAAATTTTGGTATTCCCACCAATCTTTTACCGTTAAGTGGGGTAATGTACTATCCGAATGTTTTGGCTCTTCTTGCGGGGTGAGACAAGGCTCCTTGCTCTCCCCTATGCTGTTTAATGTGTATATTGACTGATTAATTGCTTCACTTAATGAGGCGACAGTGGGATGTTGTATATACAGGGTGGGGCACGGGAACCAAGTGTTTTTGGAATAATCAGGAAAATGATATTTATTTTTGTAAAGAAAATATATTGGTAGAACAACATTCGTAAGAACATAGCATTTCATGTCATAATAATCATGTACCGAAAATTATATCTGGCATATGATGTCCTTGGCCGTCGACGCATTGTTGAAGGCGTTTACGAAAATTGGCCTCCACTCTTCCCAGCAGGTCTCTGTTGATTTGGATGATTTGTTGACGGATCGCTTCCTTCAATGCATCTAATGTACGGGGCTTGTCCTCGTAGACACGTGACTTGAGGTACCCCCATAGAAAGAAGTCACATGTGGACAAGTCAGGGGACCGAGGGGGCCATGCAATGTCACCAAATCTCGAAATGAGATGGTTGGGAAACAGGGGGCGAAGAACAGCCATTGACGCTCTGGCGGTGTGTGGCGTGGCCCCATCTTGCTGAAACCACAAATGTCGACGAGCAATACGCCTTCTTCGTAACTCAGGGATGAAAAAGGTGTTCACCATCTCAATGTAACGCCCAGATGTTATGGTAACGGTAACCCCATTTTGTTCGAAGAAATAGGGACCGATGACGCCAAACTTTCCCACCGCGCACCAAACTGTAACCTTAGGGCTATGCAGCGGTTTTTCATGGAGTTGTCGCGGATTTTCAGCAGCCCAATACCGACAGTTTTGATTGTTGACGGCCCCATTAAGGTGGAAATGGGCTTCATCACTCATTACCACCATCATGTTTTCATTCTGCTCATAAAGTGCAAGCATTTCCTGTGCAAAATTCAGTCGTTGGGGGCAATCGTTTACATTCAATTCCTGCACCATCGCTAACTTGTATGGGTGAAAATGTAATTCTTCATGCAAAATCCGTCTAACAGTACGATTGCTGATTCCGAGTGCAGCTGAATGTCTCCGAGCAGAGCGGCCTGGGCTTTGCAACATCGCTTGTCTGACCCTTTCAACGTTCTCTGAGTACGCACAGTGCGTTGCGGCCCCTTCGGTTTTGTTTTCATTATTGAGCCTCCTGTTCGAAGATTGTTAACCCAACGTAAGATTGTGTCACGAGCGGGAACAGAGTCATTTCGATGAATGTTGAATCTGCGGCGAAACGCACGCTGAACTGCTGTCACTGACTCGCCACTCCTAACAAAATGTTCATACGCGAACATGCGGTGTTCTAACGTCCACTGCTCCATGATGGCACCTGAAAGATAAAGGTGAGTGTTAGTTAAAGTTAAATGCTATGAACCCAGGAATGGAATGCTACCTACCGCACGCCCCTCCCATTCCTAATGGCCGATTACTAGCTATTCAAAAAACACTTGATTCCCGTGCCCCACTCTATATAACACAAGGATAAATAACTTAGTTTATGCCGATGATATGGTGTTAATAAGTCCCTCTGTTGAAGGTCTGGATCAGCTACTAAATGTCTGCGAAGTGTATTCGCAGAAACATGATATTCTTTTTAATGTTACAAAAACTAAGGTTATGCAATTTCATCCTAAACGCTGTAATCAGCCAGCTGATATTAGGTTTAAAATGAAAATGAAGTAATTGAGGAAGTACAAGAGTTTAAGTATTTGGGTCAAACTATTACCAACTCCTTGAGTGATGAATCGGATATAAGAAAACAATCTCGAGGCCTTTGTGCTAAAGCGAATATGACTATAAGGAACTTTCAGTTCTGTACAAGTGAAGCTAAAGACACTCTCTTTGGTACTTTCTGCAGTAATATATACGGCCAGCAACTCTGGGTGAATTATGAAAAAGGTTCTGACAGAACCCTAAATTTGCTGTACAACAGGTCTTTTAGATTACCCCCCCCCCATGAGATGCTCAGCTTCGCAAATGTTTGCTACCCGCAATGTCCCGAGCTTTCCAGGAGGTAACAAGACGTGCTCAATACAGTCTAATGCAAAGAATTAAGAAATCAACCAACCCGATTATCCAAGCTATCCATGAGTCCTGCCGTTTATCCTCTAAGGCCTAAGCTATGGAACTCTTGGTACGAAAACGTCTGTCTGTAGCTCCACTTAACCTCGACATTACTGTATTATTTCTAACCAACTGTATATATTTATATCCTTAGTATGTGAACTGTCATTGTATTAATAATATTTGTCATATGAACGATTGTCTGCCAATAAACCTTTTCATTTTCATTTTTATTTTAATTTCATTTATTTCAGATTTACTTTTATGGCTTTTAGTTGGAAAACAAAATGCCTCAAAAAATTAACTTACGAAAATGACAACAAAACAGCAGGTACAAAGTCAAATGTGTTGCATGCAATGACATTTTTGACAACGATTTCAAAGTTAGACATGAATAAACATCAAAGTTTGATATAGTCTGGGAGAACTCGTGATACTGTCTGTGTGCTGCCACAATCTCAGTCAAAGATTTCAAGTTTTTTCATATTGAGGCAGAACTTTCAAGAAAAGCAGTACATGTTGTTGTTGTTTAGCCGATCAGCCCACCCTGATCGAGCAAGCCGGCGGCACGCAGGTAACCGATCGCCCTCTTCGGAGTGGACCAGAGGTTCAGCGCACTAGTGATGTTGTGTTGTGTTCGTTGTTGTGCTAGAGCGGTACAGTCTGTCATAATGTGTTCAATTGTTTGTGGTGTGTCGTGGCACAGGTGGCAGGTGTCGTCTATGGAGTTGTCTAGTCTGTGTTTATATGTTAGTAAGTTGCCAAGTTGGGGTGATGTCCACATCGGAATCGTACTAAGTTAACTCGATCCGATCTGCTGAGGCTGATCTCTGACCTGTTAATGGGTGGTGGCTTCGCACCTAGGACCGCATTCGGACCGAGTCGTGTCAGTGCTTTGTGGGTTAGGTGTGTGTGTATGTGTTTTCTGTACTGTGTGATGTCTGTGGGGCGTGGTATGGAATGGAGTATTTGGTTATAATGTCTCTCTGGTGTTACCTTAATGGTGCGAGGTGTCGGTGCGTGATTGTACATGTAGTAGCAAGGGTGTTGTGGGTTAGTTGTCGCTGCTGCCATGAATTGTGTTCCCCTCATGTCTAAATGTTCCCTAACTTTCAGTATTTTTGTTTCTGTGTGCAGGTGTTCTATTGGTGTTGTTTGATTGCATCCTGTAATGATACGAAGTGCGTTGTTTTGTATTGTCTGTAAGGTGTTTATGTGTGTTTGAGATAATGGGTGCCCAGCATGGGCTAGCATAGTCCATAACTGAACGAATATATTGTTTGTATATGAGTGATGTTGTTTCCTGCTGGTGTCCAAAGTTTGTGCCTGTTAGTACCCTAAGCGTGTTAAGTCTTGACGTACATTTGTTTAATATCCTGAATGTGGTTTGCAAAAGATAATGATGTGTTGTATGTGACCCCAAGTATTTTGGTCCTGTGAGTGTGTGGAATGTTGATGTTGTTTAGTGTAAGCTGTGAAATTACCTGGTGTTCTTTTGTGTTGCTTGTAAGCAAGGTGATGGTTGATTTTGTGGGCGCTACTTTGAGTCTATTGTGTGTGAGCCAGTCTTGTATACTGTTTATGTAAGTTATGTTTGTAGGTTATTTGTAGCGGTGTTGATGTTGTTGTGGGTGGATGTTAGAGTGATGTCATCTGCATATGATGATAATGTAAGCTTGTTATCTATGGGTGTTGGAATGTCATGCATGTATAAGTTGAAGAGTGTTGGTGAGAGAACAGAGCCTTGTTTTTGGATGACTTGCCATTAAATGTGACATGTGAGTATCTTCCTGAAAGATAGTTGCTCAGCCACCTTTTGGTGTTATTGTGCAGGTTTGTGTTGAGTATTTTGTTTATGAGAGGGACGCGTGGGATAGCATCAAATGCTTTACTAATGTCTATTGTTGCTAATAGTGTACGTTGAGCTGGTCGTCTGGAGTTGATGCCATCCATGATGTGCTGCGTGAGGTTAGTGAGTAATGTCGTGGTTGAGTGGTGAGGTCTGAATCCATGTTGAGTAGGCGATAGTGGAATGTGTGGGTTGGTGATTTGTAAGATTAGTCTTTCTGTTACTTTGGAAGGCATAGTAAAGTAATGGGTCTATAGGAAGCTGGTTCTGTTGGATTTTTGTTTGGTTTGAGTAGTGTAATAATTTTACCTTGTTTCCATATGTCAGGAATAATACAGTGTTGGTATGAATATGTGCTGATATTTGTGAGAGCTAGTATTCCTTGTGGGCCCAAGTGTTTAAGGTGTATGTTAGATATGTTGTCTGGTCCAGTAGCCTTCGAATTCTTATTGTTTTGATGATCTTGGTGGTCTGGTCTGTATTGAAGGTGTAATGGTTGTGTCGAGTCTGTAGGTTTTCTTGTGTCTGGCTGTTTGTCTGTCTGCATGTTTCTGGTTGTTGTCTCTGTTTAAGTGACTTATCTTTGCGTAGTGATTAACTAGAATGTTAGCTTGTTGTGTGTATGTTGGGATATTATTTTGGCTGCGACAGATAGCCGCGTGTGAGGTGTGAATGCCGCTGTTAGAGTGGGTAATGCCGTTTATAGTCTTGTATAGCCTGGATGTATCTGTGGAGTGGTTTAATGTTGTTATGAATTCCCTGAATGTTTCTGTTTGTTTTTCTTTCAGTTTGTTGTTTATTTCTGTGTTGAGCTGTTGTATCTGCTGTTTTATGGCTCTTGTGTGTGGGGTTTGTGTGTTATATTTGAGGTTGTTACGTTGCCTTATAAGGTGGGCTATTTCTCTAGTGTAATTTGGGTTGTATTTCCTAATGTTGCCCTTCGGTATGTATTTGCAGTACATGTTGATGATGTTGGTGTTGGTATCTTTGACCCTGAAGAATCTCCAATAACAATAGGAGCTGAACAATTGCTGGAAGATGACGGAAAAGCAGACAAGGTGAAAGAAGAAAATGAAAGAGAAAAAAACACTTAATAAAGAAAAACCATCGTGCAGTGATAAAGAAAAGGAAGAGGTAGATGATGAAGAGGATAAGGAGAGAGAGGAGAATGACGACAAAGAAGAAACCCACATCAAACAGGAGAAAATTTATGTGGCACCAAATGCTTCTAGTTCCATAGTACTCACCGTGCCAGAAGGTCCAAGGCAACCGATCTTTAAACAATATTCAATTACAGTCATCTCCGGTCATAACAGAAGGTTTAAAATGAAGTGGTACAATCAGTGGCGGATAGCCCTATAGGCTGCACAGGCTGAAGCCTAAGGCCCGGATGTCTTAGGGGCCCGCCAAAAATATGTGTATAAGTAAAAAAAAACAATCAAACAAAAGTATTTATTTCGGAAAATGAGATACATAAAAATTGAAATACATATATAATAATAGAAATATTTAAAATTGTAATTTGCGACATTTTTTGCCTGCGAATTCATTAATAATATCCTGACAGTCAATTTTATGCAAATGCTCCCATTCGATGTGCATCAATGACAAGTAGTTCAACCTTTCGTCTTTCATTGTTGACCTTAGGTTAGGGTTGCCAGGCGTCCCGTATATATAGGACATGTCCTGTATTTAATGATTTTGTCCTGTGTCCTGTATTGACTTTATCAGGACGCCTTAAATGTCCTGTATTAAGATTTTTTTTAAATAAATTGCAAAATTCAGCAGTTTAGAGCTGTACGATTTGGAATTTTCAATATTTTTATTTGTACTACTTGTATCTCATAATGCTAATGTTGAGCGTGTTTTTTCTCGTTAATGAATGTTCAATGGACAAAAGAACGAAATAAGTTGGATGTGACCACAGTAGAAGCTATGTTACAATGTAAATGGAACATCGACTGCCATGCAAGGAATTTTATAAGCAAGTTCTGCAAAACAAGGACCTGTTAAGGAGAGCCAAGTCATCAGTGAAATATAATTAAAGGTATGTGATTTAAATACTTATATTTTACTTAGATAAGAAATTGATATTTTGGTAACAGGGTCTCGCCTGCGTAAAGTTAAGCTGATTAAATTTTTAATTCAACCCAGATGACCGTGTTACCAATATTTTTTAGTATATAAGTTTGTCCCATGCAGTAATATTATTTTACCTCAATTTACGTATGTATATGCAAATTAGAAATCATTTGAATTTAAATTTGAACAGGGTGTCCTGTATTTCTATTTGGCAAATCTGGCAACCCTACCTTAGGTAGTTCTTGTTTTGTGCGCTATTATGCATTACTCCCTCAATGAAAATTAAATTTTTATAGTATATGAATAAAAGGGCCCGATCATACATACTAAGCCTAAGGCCCAGAAAATGTTAATCCGCCCCTGGGTACAATGATTATCGCTGGATTGAATACGACATAGAAAAGGATGAAGTATCTTGTTATGCATGTAATAAGTTTGGCCCTAAAAGTCGGAAGCCTTTTATTTTCAAGAAATGGAGTGCTACGCACAGACTTCAGAAAAATTCCTGCAGACGTTAATGTGCTAGCTTAATAATTTTTTCTTTAGGTTATAGAAATGTCGGTCTGAAGCTCTGAGCAATATCTTTCTTGTCGGGTTCAAACACCTGGACCACCCCAGAGACTACTTATCCCGTACGCCCATGTGTACACATACAGAAGTAGAATGTTAATTATAAAAAGATCTTCCATGTATCAGCTTTGGAACAGAAAGAAAAATACTTAAATTAAAATGTCAACTGTAATGAATCTTGAGAAAGAAGAAAATTTGTCGGTATCTTGTTTTGAGTAAATCTTTAATTCATACAAAAGAAGGAAAACTAACTATTTTATATTTCTACAACTTTTCCTCAGTGTCTTCACTTCGTTGTAGGGCGTTACAAACTAAACCACGGGCTCTGGTAAAAGCTCTAGGTAGAGTGGAAGAGTTCGACTAAATTATTTTAGTTACTGCTAATAGAACGTTTTCTTTAAAACAAGATTATACTGGTTCTCTTTTGTATTCGAATGATAACTCCTCTAAATGTGGCGATGGAACTTGTTTTATACTCTTATATTAATCAATGTACTGTAAATTTTGTTACAGTGGTTACGGTATCCTAAAAACAATCAGTAAATGTTTTTATGTTTCATATGTGATTAGATGGAAATTTAAAACTGAAAAATAATCTTATCATAAAGTTTAATTTTAATTTTAATTTTAACTTTAATTTTAAAGTTTAATGATAAAGTGATAAAATATAAAAAATGTTTATAGTCATTGTGTACGTGACAGTCTGACAGACATAGCTCTGCCTATGCCGCAGTAATGGCGAACCATTGGCCCGCGGGTCAAGTACTGACCCACGAGGCAATTTTTAGTAACCCACGAGCTCTTATTTAAATAAAATATTTAAATAATAAATTTTTTCTGACTCGTGCTGTATTATAACATTATTTTCAGCATTTACGTTCGAAAATACAGACTCCACCCAGAGAAGATAATATTGCCCCCAGTTAAGCTCTTCTGCACGATAAAGTAAAGTTGTTAAAAAAGATTCGCCGTATCGTATATTGGTTTTTTAATAAGAAATATAACAATGTTAACCTTTGGTTAGCTTCCGCCCGAATTGTTCATTCTGACGAAGGTCAAGCTTTTCACTCCACCTTAGACCTACAGTTTAACGTGGAATCCGAACCACGCCCCACCAGCAGCCCAGCGTCTTAACCACCAGGCCACCCAGGGTACCCATTTATCTACCAATCACTTTCTTTATTGTGTGGAAGGATGAACAGCTGGGTTTTGCTGCACGCCGGGTCTCGTTCCCGGGGCCGATGGATTCGTTATCAGCGACGCTAACCACTACACCACCGAGGCGCATGTTTAACATAAAATTTAATAACGTTTTTTTAAAGTATAATAAAGGCATTAAAACTGTATGAAATTAACATATGTAACATGTAATTATTTGAAATATAAATCACTAATTAGCAACCGTTAGAGAGAAGTGGGGAAATTTAGAGGTATATACACCCCGAGTCAGTCCTCGCACACAGTGGGGTACAAGAACGAGTGTTCTGTCCGATTAAAATGAAATTGTGATTTAAAGTTAACTAAAATCTCTTCTCCACAATCAAAATTTTAATAAAACATAAATCCGCACTCACTTTCCCACGTCCTGTTCAATGTTTAAACATAAATAAAACTCAGTAAATAGCGATAAAGATTCGTCGTCATTTTCCCTCACACCCCCTCGCTTTGTTCTTCTAGATCTCAATGGCGAAACCCGGAAATTTGTACGCCAACATTTGTACGACGGAAATTTATACGCCAGCATTTGTACGCCAGAACATTTATACGACTGGAAATTTATACGCCAAGCATTTGTACGACGGTAATTTATACGTTATTCGCAAGAAATTTATGATCAGTTAATAAAATTTAATTTGAAACTAGGTAAGTTAAAATACAAATTATCACAAATTATGAAATTATATATTACAATAATTAAATGCATAATCGAAACTAGATTTCAGCTTATCAATTTAAGAGAAAATGTAACTAGCGATATACAGAACGAATGTCATTTAAAAAATCGGAGAACAAATCCCAGACCTAACCTAACCTAACCTAACGAATGTCATTTAAAAAATCGGAGAACAAATCTTGCGAGTTTTTTCTCGTTAATCTCCAGATCTAACCTAACCTAACCTAACCTAACCACCTGTACCTATTCAATAACCATTTACCTACCTGTTAATCCTTTAATGCGCTGTGATACATGAAAAAATTTAAAATTCTTCAAATTGAAATTATTTTCAAAATATTTAAATAATGTTTACTTTTATTTATTTATTTTTTTTGCACCTGTGCTTATGTTTATATAAAAAAAATGAAGTCACGGTTATTATCATGGGTAGATCGCATACTTAAGTCAAAAAAGTCCAGTAGAGTGCGTACTTACATTACCGTCGTACAAATGTCAGTCGTATAAATTTCCATTCGTATAAATGTTCTGGCGTACAAATGCTGGCGTATAAATTTCCGTCGTACAAATGTTGACGTACAAATTTCCGCACACGCTCAATGGCAGCAACATCAACCCGTCTCCTCGTTTATGAAACAGCAAAATCAGTGTGAATACGTAGAAAGAGGGATAATAAAGGAAAGTGTAAAGAAAATTAAATTAAGAAAATAAAGGCGTTTCACTACAGCCGAAAAATAAAACCTTAAAACCCCCAGAAATTACTAATTTTTAATATATACAGGGTGTCCCATAAGTCCGGCATCATAGGAAAAATAATAAAAAAGGCAAAACAAAAGCTTTTATTTACAGAACGTGCTCAATATGTCCACCATTGTTTTCAATACACAAATTCAGACGTGATACCCAGTCAGCAAGCACACGGTGAATGATGTCAGGAGTAATGGTGTTACATGCCCCAATAATGCGCTGCCGCAAATGTTCAACACTCCTAATTTTCTTTGCGTATACCAGCGCTTTCAAGTGGCCCCAGAGATAAAAATCTAGTGGCGTGAGATCCGGGCTTCTAGCTGGCCATTCCACAGGCCCTCGACGTCCTATCCAATGACCAGGGAATTGTTGGTACAGGTATTCCCTTACTTGGGTGCTGTAATGTGCAGGAACGCCGTCTTGCTGGAACCATGTTGGGAAATTTCCTTCTTCGTTCAAGACACTGGGAAATGCTTCTTCTTGAGCATACGTAGGTAGGTGCCTCCAGTGACATGTTCATCGAAAAAGAGGGGGCCTATGATGCGATCCTTCCAAATTCCACACCATAGTCACCATACCATCACCCGAGATGCACCTTGTTCCTTTGAAGAGGTATACCAGTGAGGGTTGTTTTGGGACCAGTAGCAGGTGTTCTGTCGATTTACCTCACCATTTCCATAAAGAACAGCCTCGTCACTGAACAGAATGGTGGACGGGAAATTGGCATCCCGAGCATATTGTTTCGTAGCCCATTCACAAAATTCCATCCGCCGGTCGGGATCATCTTCGCCTAATTTCTGTAGGATCTGAAGTTTATATGGATGCCATTTGTGAGTCTGAAGAATGCGATGGATGGTACTTTTCGACACTCCTGTCTCGGCGGACAATCGCCGAAGAGACTTATTGGGACTTCTGTTAAAATGAGCCAGGATAGCAGTCGCTGTATCATCGTCAGTGGACCTCCTTGAAGGTCCACTGCGTGGTTTATCTTCTATGGATCCTGTTTCCTTAAACTTTGCAACAAGTCTGCTAACACAACTCTGTGTTATTGGCTCGCGGTCTGGATGCAGTCTGTTAAATTCAGCAGCGGCCTCTCTTTGACTCCGATTTCCTATGAGTAGAATTATCTGGATTCGTTCTTCCTTGCTCACAGACATTATGGCCTGTAGAAAGAGAAAAATATGAATTATGGTTTGTAGAAATAGAAAAATATGAATTTCTCTTATGATGCCGGACTTATGGGACACCATATATATATATATATATATATATATATATATAATATATATTACTTCAGACTTACTTCATGTCTTCGAACGACGGTTTAGAATCAACCTGCGGTCGACTCCTCTGCACCACCCCGCCTCATTTGTGGGATTTAATGGAGGAGAGAGTTGGTTTCCACTCTCCTCATATATATATATATATATATATACCTTGTGGATGTCCCGTGCGTCGTTCTCTCTTCATACGGAGGTTTAGCTGTGACCCCCGCCTTTAAATCTGCCCTGATGTAGGAGAAATTTGCTGGCTTGAGTTCTCAGTCTCAGGATATATACTCGTGTGTGTATATATATATATATATATATATATATACATACATATATATATATATATATATATATATATATATATTATATATAATATATATATATATATATATATATATACACTTACTTTATGTGAGTTTGAATGACGGTTCAGGATCGACCTGCGGTTGACCCCTCTGAGATATTATATATATTTCTTTTAGAGATAAAATATACCAGAATAAAGAATATTATATAATAATTATTTATTCTTTACTATATTATTATTATTTTAATGTTTCTGAGCCATTCTTCCCACAACTGTATTGTACAGGGTGGACCATAAGTCTCAATCGGTTATAATTCAAGCGAAAATCCATCTAGCGGAGCTCACACTGACGTAATCGATTACTAAAGAAAGAATATTGGATCACCTGAAGATCAGGGCCCCAGCCTTCGTTAGTTAGCCTTATAAGGCTAACTAACGAAAATATCACGACTTAACCTAACCAATCGTTAGGTCAACTGTGATCCTGAATATTTGTCGAGATCGTTATATTTTCCACTTTGAATAATCAATAAATATTTCTAAACTTATTTTAAACTTTTTACTTCATTTGATTTTTTTGTATTTTCGCTTTAATTATAACCGATTGGGACTTGTGGGCTACCCTGTACATGCATGGGTAATCAGCCACCCATGTCATTTGGTATATATATATATATATATATGATACACACAGACAGTGCATGGAACAAGGAACTCTTCTGGGATAATTAAATCCACTATAGTCCGAATTAGCTGGATCCTGTCTGCTTTGCAGATAGCAGCTGGTGAGGGAAGCTATATTTATGGGACCGCTTTGCGAGTGACCCGTTGCCCACGTCGGGCTAGCATCATGAAAAAGAAAAACTATGGTATTTGTCATTTACCATTACTTATTCGGACTATAGTGGATTTAATTTTCCCAGAAGAGTTCCTTGTTCCATGCACTGTCTGTGTGTATCATAAAAAACTCAGGGGACCATTCTGAGTTCATTCCCATATATATATATATATATATATATATATATATAATATCGATGACGACGAAGTATTGTAGCATTTTCATCATCACAATATTACTTTTGGTCGATCAACAATTATGACCTTGAGAAAACGTATCTTAAATTCGCCTGTGATGAATCTTCCTTGGTTGTCACATTAAGTTTCACAGTCACTGATGAATTATCTTTAATTGTGGTTATTCGTGGTAACATAATCATTCTCTCTCTCTCTCTCTCTCTCTCTCTCTCTCTCTCTCTCTCTGAACTGTGTATTATATACAGGGTGAGTGTAAAGTCGCGCAACCCGGATATATATATATATATATATATATATAAATATATAATCATCGATGCATTCATAGTTTAAGTGGAAATATGAAGTGTTAAACACACACTCTCTGTCTCTGTCTCTCTCTCTCTCTCTCTATATATATATATATATATATATAAAATAAAAAGAGAGACAGACAGACAGAGAGACAGAGAGAGAGACAAACGGAAGTTTGCATAGCTTCTGAGTTTTTAGTCCATTTTTGTAGGTAAAGCCTGAGGTAATATGAATGTACTTGTGACTGAAACGGGTATATTCGAGTTGCCTTGAATAGAAAACACAAACTTACGTTGCATGTTGCTCCTGGTGAATCATGCACCGGGACTATAAAGTCAAGAGATTTAAATCATGAATGCATGAACCCCGAACCGGTACCTATAAAGCCAAGAGGTTAGTTTTACAGCTCCAACTAACGACCCAAACACGGAACTGATTAAAATTCTGATCACTTATTGGATTATAATAATGCAAAGCATTGTTGCTTTAGTGGTGGTGGGCCAAGTACGTAGGAAGCATCGTTAGTAATTGATGCTCTCTATATTGCCAATGATTTTGCGAGCTACCCGACCTTGAATAGGTGTGTGGGTAGAACGGAGCTTTACAAAAAAACAGTAAAGCCTTTGTTTTCCACTTACAAATTAATCTAATTATGTACTCTGGCAAAAATGTTCATATATATATATATATATATTATTTGAAAAACACAATAACCGTATCAAAATAATAAAATCGATTAAAATTCCCGATGGAAATAATAAGGTTAGAAAACTAAAAAATTTAAAATTTCCTAAGCCTTTCAAGGGAAACTCCCTTCTTCATTCAGGCGGTTAGAAGAATAAAACCAAAGAGAAAGAGGAATGTCAAGAAAAATAGAAAATGTCATGCATCTGGTAAGTGAAATTACCTGTAAATATTCCGAAGAGACGTCACTTCGGACCATCTTTTGCTTTAAAATGTAAAGGCTATCAACACCAATACGATGAAAAGAAAATCATCACACTGGCGCTGATAACTCTAACATTCTTTTAAAGATTACTAATGATGATAAAAGAAAATAATCGGATCTTATTTAATTAGAAATACTAATAATTTTAATGCGATATATATATATATATATAATAATATATATATATATATATATATATATAATATATATATATATAAGCACACCGGACAAAAAATTAGTCACCCCTCTCAGAATGTACCTAATAACGTGTGACGGCGCCTCTGGCCTTGATAACCGCACGAATCCGGCGAGGCAGAGACTCTACGAGGTTGTGCATGTACTGAACATCGATTTGCTGCCACTCGTTCATCAGCCGGTCCCGAAGTTCCGCCAGAGTCCGTGGGTGTCTATTCCTGCGCTTCACTTTTTGTTTCCAGCCTGAACAACACCTTCGACGCATTCAGGATTAAAGGCTTCATTGGACCTGCGATGTACTCGTCGCCTCCCATCATTGGAGAACAAACAAAAACGGGACTCATCGGACCAAATTACACGTTTCCAATCTGCCGCAGTCCAGTTTTTGTGCCTCTGAGCCCATTTATAACGTGCCAATTTGTGACTTGCTGTTAACAGCGGCCTCTTCCGTGGTACCCTGCTCCAGATGTCCATCGCATGCAGTTTCTCGTCGCAATGTCCGTTCGGAAATTGGTCGCTTGAGAACCTCATTGGTTTCTTGGAGCAATTGTTCTCTGGTTTGAAAACGATTTGCAGTTACTAGACGAGAAACATGGCGGCGGCCCCTATTGTCGAGAATTGTTTTCCGGCCACAGTTACGCCGTCGATTGTCAGTTGATTGCGAACTACACCACTCTTTGTAAACTCGCTGGACAGTACGCGTTGACACACCAACAAATTGGGCTACTTCAGACATTTTGTGTCCGTGGGCTCTACCAAACACGATGGCTCCTTTTTGCCACTGAGTAACGTCTGCCTCACGACCCATTTTGCAGACTATATCCAACACACACTTTGTTCTTCACCACCTCACGAAACAGATCTGATCCTGTGTGCTACGTCACCGCTACTTGTCACTTACCAATGCTACATCAGCGCCCTCTGTGTGACCTTGAACTTCCTACTATCGGTGCTATTAGGGGTGACTAATTTTTTGTCCGGTGTGCTTATATATATATATATATATATATATATATATATATATATATATATCGCACGTTGTATACACTCGAATATCGCGTTTTAAAGTTATAAAACTTCCAATATACTGTACAGTCGTCCGTTTGTTTTACTTCACCTTCAGCCCCTCAAAAACTCTCACCATACAGAGAAATGACAAAAATAAATAGACACCACGATGATTCTCCTCGAGAACAAATGGCAAAACTCATCAGTGGAATGCCAGAATATGTTTCCCCTTTACATAATGCAAACAGGGGAAAGCAACGCCATATTCTAAATATATTTATTAAATAAATCTGTTATTATTTGTTGACTTTTATTATCAAATAAAAAAACTATGGAGATAAAAAAAAAAAAAGGTGTCTATTTACTTTTGTCAAGCTTCTGTATTCCAAAAATAAAGACCTTTGATGAGACGTCATAAGCATGTCATTAAAATGGGATTATCTTCTATGTTGTTATTTTGAACATAATAATTAACTTCCCTCATACGATTTTTATCATGTTTTCTTGGACTATTTTTCTTTCGTTTTTCTTCTTCAATTTCAAGTTTAATTCTAGTCATAAAAATAATAAGTCCTGTTTGGACTACTGATATTGATGAAGAAGAAGTGAGAAATCTGCTTTAGCACATTAATCCAGTTTCGACCAAAAAGTGAATTAATATGTTAAACATGACTAGTAAATTGTCTTTCGGCATAACTTCGACGTAAATCACCTTAAGTGTCTAACACAACACACACACACACACACACACACACACACACATATATATATATATATATATATATATATATATATATATATATATATA
Source organism: Bathynomus jamesi (assembly GCA_023014485.1). NCBI lineage: Eukaryota > Metazoa > Arthropoda > Malacostraca > Isopoda > Cirolanidae > Bathynomus > Bathynomus jamesi. The sequence goes on from JAJOZX010005161.1 coordinate 60,709, forward strand.
TATATTCTTTTTCAGGAAGAGGAACACTTGTGATATTATTGAGATTGTAAATAAAGAACGACTCCATTATTGATAAATCCGGATTTGAAGCTCCATTAACCAGTATTTCAAATGTTGACTCTGACATTGGATGTCTGTGTTAGTGGGAGTGGGTTTATGTGAAGGAATTAACTGGTTTATTTAAAAGTAGATTCGAACGGGCTCATTTACCAAACTGTTCAAAGATGCGTGATTTGAAAAGGCGTTTGGTCTTACCAATATACGACCTCATACAGTGGTCACACTGAAATTTATAAACTATTGAAGAATTTAACAGTTTTCGCAATTTATCTTTGAACTTAAATGGGTAGCGGAACAAAGTCGATCTGCAGACATCAATCAACCAGGGAAGTACACCGGGGGCGGGTGAAGGGTTAGGCACGAGAGAGGGAGTGCTGGAACTTCCGTTTCTCCTCTCACTGTCTTCCTCAGCTGATCTTTTTCCGTGTCTCATCCACAATGTGAGCAATCCAGTACGCTCTCAAACACACACTTCTCCCTCCATTCCTCACTACACATACAAGCATCTTACACACCACAAAATCTTTTCAAAATATAAAAAGACAAAATGGCATCTTTTTTTTGTTCTTAATTTTTGCTCTCTTTTTCTCCTTCTATGGGGGATGGGGACGTTTTAGCGGGCGTTCGCCCTTGGCTCCCCCTTCCTGCATAAAAAATACATATATACATATATCTAATTATTATAATCATCATATATATATATATATTATTTCCTCATACTTTTCGTCAGTTGATTACTGCATTGGTCTAATCTTGTTTTCAGGGATACATTTTTTTTCAAACTATTTTTTTTCTTCTTCTGAATGAGGATCATTTTTAAGCTTTAATTCATCGCATTTTTAGGTTTCATATTTTGAACTCTTCTGTCAGTCACAATTCATATATTGGGTTTTGTTCCTCTTCCTTTTGTGTATAAAAAGGAGTTTAAGTTTTATCGGGGTGGGGTTGGGGGGCTTTGTATAATTTTCTCTTTTAAGTTTGCCTTTTTTGCCGGTCTTGTTAATTGTTGAATATGTTAACTTTGTTGATTTCCTATATATTATTATTAACATTTCCGTGCCCAGGGGCCTTTCCTGAGGCTGAATAAAATCGTTTGGCATTAGCCAGAGCAAATTAGTAAATAGGTGATCCCCCCTAAAATAAAGATAGAAATGAGAGAAGAGTCTTTCTCTTTTTCCTTTAGGTTTAAAGTGTTCCATTAATATTGAATTTTCTTATAACATTGTTATTTGTTCATTATAAATGGTAAACTCACTGGACAGAGGGTTGACAAAAGTGAATAGACACCTTCGATTTTTTCCATAGTCCTTGATTTGAAAATAAGATTAAATAAATACAATAATAACAGATTTATTGAATTTAGAATTTAGAATTTTAGAATTTAGAATATTTAGAATCGTGTTTGCTTTCCCTTTTGCATTATATAAAGCTGACACTTTCTGCCATTCCAGTGATGAGCTTTGCCATTTGTTCTTGAGAATAATTATCGTGGTGTCAATTTACTTTTGGCAGCCGTCTGTACAATTGTTATAGAACATGAATTACGTACATACACGTAGGCATTATCTAAAATCTCGTTTCCAATCCTCCATGGGTTGGAAACGACGTTTTGGTGGGACCGGAGGTTAGATAGTCACAGTATGATTCTGATGATTAACATATTCACCGCCAAAGACGAGAAATCTCATCTTGATCGTATACATTATAAGCTTTATTTTGATATATTTTGTTTAGAGATATTTTTTAGTTTTCATTTTTGTTTAAATTTTTTGGTGAGACCTTGTAGTTGAGTAAAAACTTGCAAAAATGGTGGCGGTGGTTGGTACCTTCTTAAAAAGTGCTGGCGGTGAATATGTTCAAGATCATTCGAATTTTTAGTAAATGCTCCCACTTGTTTGAATAAATCTATTCCATTTTCACTTGTTATTTTCATAACATTTTCATATTTTCATAACATTTTCATAACATTTTCATAACATTTTCATATTTTCATAACATTTTCATATCATTTTCATATTTTCATAACATTTTCATAATATTTTCATATTTTCATAACATTTTCATAACATTTTCATAATATTTTCATAACATTTTATAGCAAGTTTTGCATTTTTCGTGAGACACCATCTTTAAAAATTTCTAACAGCCGTAACAAACAGGAGCTTTCTATCCAGTCCGTTTCATCAGTGTGACTAACTTTTTTTTATATAAAGCCTTTCACCTACATAGCACGCTACGAACATAACATGATTTTTTCACATTCTTCTTTGTATTCCTTGAAAGCTTCTGTGAAGTAGAATTTTAATGATTTCTCTCCAGTCCTTTTTCCCTTTTAAATAAAAACAAGAAAAATGGTTGCTCTTTTTCCCTTTGTCAACGTAGATAGTTTACCCGTTTCATACGGAATACCTTTTTCCCTTCATATATTACATCTTTGAACGAGTACTACGCTCCGTAAGTACAGTAAGAAGCGGCAGTATACTGTAATTAAACCATTCTTCATTTGTGAAGAGACATTTATCATAATTCATTTTTAAATGTCTCTAAGCATCTTCTTTATCTGCCCCTTATAACAATATTCACTGTTGTGTATTTTATTATTTGGGACACAATCTATCAGATTGTCCAGCCATCTCGTAAACCTTCGACCTTGATTTTGACTCTTCTTCCTCTACGAGGGAGCGGCGTTTTTACGGGCCCTTGGCATCTCCATCCTGCATAAAAAGATGCATATGTAAAGTTATTTTTGTATAATTTCTGGAAAGAAATACATATACATGTTCAGCATCAGCCGTGTCATTATTATTATATTATAATGTTTAAATGAGAACAGGGTGTTTTCCCCTAGTAAAACCCTCCCTTATTTACTCTGACACATTAAATACAGTAGTGTCATTGAACATTTCCACGATACTGCACACACACACACATATATATATATATATATACACGGTGAACCAAAGTAGGTGGACAGAAGGTTGAATACGGTTTGTGTTATATTATTATTATAACTATGGTGTTCATTATAACTATGGTGTTTGTGTTTTATTATATTAAATATTATAACTAAATTTATTTAAATTTTATTTTGTATTATAGTATACAAAAAAATTAAATATGTATTCTCAAATAAACGTTATAATTTACTGTCCACCTACATTTGGTTCACCCTATATATATATATATATATATATGCTGCAAACCCACAAAGAAAAAGGAAAAACGATTCCAAGGCCTTTCGTGTATTCAGAGCTACACCTGACGAGGTGTAGCTCTGAATACACGAATCGTTTTTCCTTTTTCTTTGTGGGTTTGCAGCATTCATTCATTTCACGTGTTTAATTGTGAAATTCATCCCATATATATATATATATTATATATATATATATATATTGGTGGTGTAGTGGTTAACATCGCTGACTACGAATCCTCCCGCCCCAGGTTCGATTCCCGGCGATGGCAAGCAGCGTGCAGCTCGCCAGCTGTTCATCTTTCCATACAAAAAAATTGGTTGGTACATAAATACGTACCCTGAGTAGCCTAGTGGTTAAGACGCTGGACTGCTTATCCGAAGGTCGTGAGATCGAGTCCTGGCGAGGACTTTGTAATTTCTGACTACCCGTGGTGGGTCGTGGGTCGGATTCCACGTTAAGCTGTAGGTGTAAGGTGGGGCAACAAGCTTGACCTTTCTCAGAATGAGTAATTTGGGCGGAAGCAAAACTAAAGTTACCAAGCTATGCCTGGTAACTTAGTATTAGTTCCGTGCGTCGGTCTCTCTTGAGAAGAAGATAAAGCCGGTGACCCACCTTTAGGCCGGGCTTGCTGTAGGAGTAAGTTGCTCTTTTGCAATCTCCATCGCACATAGCCAGGGACACCCGGCTCATATATACATATATATACACACTTTGGATTAAGGTATCGAGTGATGGTATATATATATATATATATGTGTGTGTGTGTGTGTGTGTAGCTCAGCTTCACGTGAAAATTAACGGAGTAAATCCTAAAAATATTTTGTAAATTAAAAAAAGACGCGAAATTACTTTCGATAAAATATACTGAATTTTTCATAATATTTCCAGATCTTATTGTTTCAGGTCGTATATTATTATAAAATTTATAAATTATTATCAAAATATGAATAACGAAGCGGGTTCAAGCCGACAATTTTGTGTCGAAAGAATGTAAAGTTAATTATTCTTTTGGGTCCCGTTTATATGTAAAGGAATAATTTAATTATTCTTCGAGAATTAAATTACTATCGGGTACCATATATTTTTTCGTGGTTCAGTTGGTAACGCCATTTTTCTATAAGCGAAGTGAAGACACTGAGGTCCGGGGTTCGAACCCCGATGGTGTTGTAATAATAATAGAGGGGTTAGAGTAATGGGTCGTATTAGTTGGCCTGAGCACTTTGCTAGTTTCTAGCCCTCCTCATGTATCTCTCTCTTACGTCCTATTTGTATTCCGACTGCTCGAATCGATGGTACCGATAAATTATATTACCGATGGTACCGATAAATTATATATACATAATCAATAAGGAGGGCCAGAAACTGGCACAGCGTTCAGGCCAACTAATGGGGCCCATTGCTCTAACCCCTGTATTATTATTACCAGTACCATCGGAGTTCGAACCCCTGATCTCTGGGCCTTCGCTTCGCTTATAAGGAAACGGTATTACCCATTGTGCTACGGACGCTGGCCATACGTACATACATTATTATTATCATGTCATTTCCCAACGAATTGAGGTGAGAAGGAAGAAACAGCCCGTTCCGAGGCTATTGTTGCCTTTCATCGGGAGAAAGAGCACAGGTTGGGTCCCCAGCCCAATCCTTCTCCTTCTGCATCGCAGGAGTCGCGGAACTAGCTGCACCTTTCGGCGGGTGGTAAGGTCGCTACATCTCTACGCCTAAGGTTATAGCATAAAAAAATGCAAAATGACCGGAAGTTGTTTTGAAAAGTGCCACTTTTTAGGGGTGCAAATGGGTGGTAGAGCTAGGTCAGAGCAGGTAGTGGTTTTCCCTTTTGATTTCCATGTCCTCAGTTTTTTTAAAATTGTAGATTAGCGAGAAGTCCTGCGAGAAGTCCTGCGAGAAGGTGTCAGATTTTGTTTTTCTTAAGCTCTGAAGTACGGAACCCCAAACCCATAGTGAGCTATTTCTCTCACAACTTGCACCTGGTCAAAACCGAACATCTTTTACTCTTCTTTCTCTCTTTTTCTCATTTTCTCTTCTCTGTTCTCTCTCTTCTGTTTCCTGAAATTTCTCTTCTTTGCTTTCACATCCTCCATCGCCTAAAGTTTCTATAACTTCCTCCACTTCACTTTCATTTTTTGGCTTTTGACTTTGGCTTAAATCAGGAAACCGAGAAGACGGGTCGTTTAGTCAAGATACCGGATGTTAGTCAAGATACCGGATGTACCAGATGGTTTCGGTACTTAATAGATGACCGTGAGGCTAGAAGAATCCAAGTACCAAACTGGATTTTTGTGAGAGGTGCAGATTTGCTTCTTAAGTAGTTCGGATGGCCGTGAGAATATGATTACCCAAACGACTATTTGGGCATGACGCAAAAGGGGACACAAACTATACTAGGTCAAAGTTGGGGAACGTAAACTACACTAGGATCTTTAGGAGACATTTTCTAAATGAATCCATCAAATAAAACGGTAAAACTAACGAAAATATTACGACTTAACCTAACCAATCGTCAATTTATTTTGTTGTATATATATATATATATATATATATATATATATATATATATATATATATATATATATATATAAATTGATGATTGGTTAGGTTAACTCGTAATATTTAGGTTAGTTTTAACGTTTTATTTGATTAGGTATACACGAACAAAGTTGGGGAACGCAAACTACTACACTAGGATAATGTAGGGGAACGTAAACTACACTAGGCACCACAAGGGGACGTAAACTACACTTGCTCCTCTTGTCACTGTTAATAATCTTTTTAATATGCCTTGTTTATAACTTTCTATTAACGCTCGGTTAAAGTTAATTTTTCTATTTTACCTAATCTGTTAACAGTTAACGAGATCACTGAAAATTTTATCATGGCAGAATATGGAAAAAAGGAGATAAAATTTTAGGTAATATTGATCAGGAATAAAAATGTACAAAATATTTGCAGTGTTGATAAATCATTCTTTGTTAAGACGGTATCTGATACATAAGAATGATGAGGAGTGGAATGAAGGAGAATGTATGAGGAGTGGAATGAAGGAGAATGTATGAGGAGTGGAATGAAGGAGAATGTATGAGGAGTGGAATGAAGGAGAATGTATGAGGAGTGGAATGAAGGAGAATGTATGAGGAGTGGAATGAAGAAAAACGAAAAGAGTTGTATTCACATTGAATACAGTAGAGGGAGATCTCGTAAAAGATGGAAGGATGTAATCTCATTCAATATTGAATTAGCTTGGAGTGAATATAAATATGGCAAAAGTAAAGAGATTTGCGGTACCTCGGTCTCATTCAATGTACCTATAAAGATATGCCCCAATTTTTTAATGAAGGGTAACACTGTATATTGGAGACTTGGGTGGTTGGTGCCTTATTGACAGTGATAACTATGTGTATGCGAATGGGTTGCTTGTCTTCTGTCCTATTTAGATCAAGCACCACTCACATCCCATGAAGAATGAATGGTATATTAGCTCTCTGTTTTTGTAAATTTGTTGACAAACTTACATTAAGTTTCATCGGATCAATGAAAGAAAGCCACCCCCAGCCTTCTTTAGTTAGCTTTATAAGGCTGACTAACGAAAATATCACGACCTAACCTAACCAATCGTTAGGTCACCTGTACACGCCCTTGACGATTGGTTAGGTTAGGTCGTTATATTTCCGTTAGTTAGCCTTAGAAATCTAACTAAAGAAGGCTGGGGGTGGCTTTATTTCATTGATCCGTTTCATCTTCTGGCATTATCTTTCGCCATTCCATAATTTTTTTATGCAGGAAGGAGGGCCATTAATGGGCCATAGAGGAAGAAGAAAGACGAAATTAAGGTCAGGGGTTTTCGAGATGCTTGCACAGTGCACACTCTGCGTTTGAAAGATTGAAGAATCACAGACAAGGGGAAAGATGGATTGAAGAAGATTGTTCCCGAGTTCACCGGTTGAGTAGATGAAAGATTGAAACACCGATTAACCCTTGCGTTAGAGGGGTGCACAGAAAAGGAATGAGAATGTGTCGAAAGTCTGGTACTGCGTGCTCTCCTTAAAGGAGGAGGCATGCAGTTAGAGAGTTCAGAAGAGCATTGTCCGTTATAATAGCGGCGATAACAATAGGGCAGTCAATAAGCTGCAAAATCGTTCATTTTGATAAAAGCGCCAAATTTGGCACAGATGTTGTTTGACACATATTATTTCATATAAGGATGGGTGCCGAGAAAAATCCCAAGGTTAAAGTGATGAAACCCTTGAAATAAGAAAAATTAAAAAGTTCGTCCTAGAATGTTTTTTTCCAGAACTTAGGTACATTTTATATAATCTCCAAAACCCATTTAAATTATTCACATGTCATTTCTGGGTCATTTCAAGCACATTATGAATTAATATGGAAGATTTTTTCTTCATAATAACAAACAGCATTAAAAATTAATGTCATTTTATTACGGTGCTTTAAATTGATATCCATCAACAGAGGTACTTTCAAGTTATGTGGTAGGTATTGCATTGCTTGCTATCATTTTCTCTAATATTTGCTTTATTTTTTCTTATTTTTAAAGCAGAAAAGGAATTGTCATATAGTCCATTACCACTTCTGTAGAAATTAAGTATGCATAATGGCTACAATGTATAATACACATTTTGCATACAAATGAGCAAAATATCAGAGAATACACAGCAGTATAATTTCTAGGTTTAAGAAGAGGACCACTTCCTTATTAATATTTAGAATTTTTAGGTCTTTATTTGTTCTTCTATGGCCAAAATATCACAGCAACGGATTGTTCTCTTGCGATACAACTCAATGGCCTACATATTCAATACATATAAGCTAACTACAATGCACTGTGATAATTTTGGTGGTAAAAAGTATGCTTTGCAAAGTGGTGTTTTGTATGTACAGCATAAGTTGCTTTTATGAGAGTCAACATGTACAGGTTACAATTATCAGTCATTAAATAAAAGATCAATCAATCAATCAAATAAAAAAATATCAAATAAAAATGCAATAATGTATGTATTTCTGTTTCAGATTATGTACAGTCCCTATTTACAACTGCACAACAGGACTTAGATAAACTAATTCAACATAGAAGAAGAATCAGCCTGTAATCAGCTTAATATGCCAAATAGTTGGTGTTGGATTTTCTTTATAGCAAAAGCATCATTCAACAGAGTGAATCTCATGAACCACACAGTAACTTATAACAAACAGACCGGACATTTTGTTTTCTTTGTCAGAATGACCTTAAAGATGCAAGACTGTTGTGTCCTGTAAATGCCAAAGGCAAGTCATGTGGTTATTACTCAATTGCTAACAACTTGCAGGAGTTCAACGAAACAGGGAGCATTCCAATGAGCATCAATTTGGCACGGCTAGATGATGGTAGTGACGTTACAGAAACATTAGTGGCACACAAAGCTTTGTGTCACAAATCATGCGAAAGGATGATGAGAGATGAGAGGATTATCAACCACAAAAGACTTATCACAGATACCATCTCTGACAACAACTTGTTATTCTTCCACAACCATTTGCAGAAACCACCATCGTCATATCACCAGATAAATGCACTAGGAAAGATCGCCAGGAAAACTACGTATGGGTTCAAGGGCAGACCTCCTGCTTTGTCTTGAGGTTCATGGTTATCCTCCAAGTGAGAACCAAGTACAAGATGTGAGTGTGAAGATACAGGATGGAGCAGCTCTAGTCAATATGAGAAGGCCTTCCACTGCAAGGACATCCAAAAACTATGCTGATAATGATTTCATACAATAAATCAGATCACAGCTTCAGGATGTGAACAGGCTAGATGTTATTTGGGATCGGTACCCAGCTGAAGCCTGAAGGAGCAGACAAGGGAAAGCCGGGGGGAAGGGCTGTCGAAGACGTGTCATGGATAATACAACCATTCCAGAAGACTGGGCTTCCTTTCTGCGCAACAGTGACAATAAGACGGAACTCTTTTGTTTTCTCTCAAACAAGATCTCAGAAATAGATGTTGAACAGAAAGAGCTTTATACTTCATACCTTTGTCAGGGTCTCGCTGCTAATGAATGTAGTGATGAGAAAAAAGTTGGTATTGAGCCACGTTCTCACGAAGCTGATACTAGAATGATGCTACATGCTACTCATGCAGCCAGACATGGACACACAAAGCTTCTCTTGGAGACAGTTGACACAGATGTTGTAGTGCTTGCAGTAGCCAAAGTGCATTGCCTTCAAATAGCTGAACTCTGGGTTGAATTTGGAGTTGGCACACACTACCGCCTCATCCCTGCTCATATCATTGCTTCAAGCATTGGACCTGAGACGGCACTTGCATTGCCTTTTTTCTATGCACTAACTGGGTGTGACACAACATCGGCATTTGCAGGGAAAGGTAAAAGGTCAGCATGAGACCTCTGGAGAGTATTCTTAACATGACACCTGTATTTGTTCACCTTTCCACATGCCAGCACGATCTCACAAATGACATGTGTCAAGTGATAGAGCATTTTGTGGGTTTGTTCTATTCTAGAACATCTGAAGAAACTACAGTTAACAAAGCAAGGCGGAGAATGTTTGCCAAAGGCACCAGAGCCATTGAAAATATCCCTCCGACCCAAGGAGCTTTGAAACAGCACATCAAAAGGGCTGCCTACCAAGCTGGTTTCATATGGGGTCAAACACTGCATCCTCAACCAGCGCTACCATCCACAACTAACTGGGGATGGGAAAAGAATGAACATGGGTGGACCCCAAAATTGACACACTTTCCTGAGGCTTGCAAGGCCTGTACTGAACTCATTCACTGTGGGTGCAAAAGAGTGTGTAGGGGGCTGTGCAACTGTTTGTTGTTAAACATACTATTTTATGATTGAAATGTGTATATTGTATTCTAAATTTTAAGTACCATATTCAAGACAATGCTGCATTTGAATAAGTTTATGCATCAATTCATGCCTTGACAAAAGTGGTTAGATGATTTACTGTGTACTCTTAATGTCAAATAGACTATATGGTGATTTGGTACCAGTTATAAATAAACTTATTTTGCAAATTAAATTCCCAACTCACACTTTATTTTTCATTTTTGGGTAAATTGGTTGTCCTATTAATGTTAAGAGTACCACCCCTAAACCTTGACAATTTTCTTGGCACCCATCTTTATATGAAAAAGTATACATCAAAGTATATCCGTGCCAAATTTGGTGCTTTTATCAAGAAATGAACAATTTTACCAAAAATTTGGAAATTACGCGCTGGAGGCAACATTGCGGCGAAGAGAGAGATATTGAAGACAGTCAGTAAGAGATGGGGAAATGAGTAGGGGTGGAGAAACTGCGGAACCGGTACAGCATACCTAACCTCTTAGAAGCTGTTTTGGAAAGAGAGGCTATGTAATCTTTCCAGGAAAGCTCACGAGAAAAGAAACACAAAGAATATTAATTAACCCTTTAAGGACGAGTCCGCAGCATATGCAGTCACTCTTGTTACCAGAACGTATAGGCTTTGTTGTTATTCAAAACTAAATATTTTAGTAACTAGTCACTGAAATGATACACATTTTGGGTTCCTTTCTCGACAATTAAATGATATCTATATAAACATGTAGAAACATGGCATTGTAGTACAATTTATGTTGTTATTTCTGGTGAACCTTAAGGTACCATCCGTCGTTAAAGGGTTAAAAGAAGAGGAAAGCTTAAGTTGTGTGTTGTTGAAGGTAAGGGGATAGTCGTGTAGAAGATTGTGACGAGTAGACAGATGAAAGAACTGAGTTTTTGAAGCATTGAAAGCCACAAGGTTTTCTCTGCCTCAATCAGAGATGGCAGAAAGATCAGAAGTCAGGTGTAGTATAACCGTCCTACGCGAAGCATGGAGCAACTGTTAAGAAGGACGCTTTGGGAAGCGGTTGGAGAATTAAAGAGTGGAATTATCGGCATAGGAGTGAATAGGACTTAATAGATAATTGCTAAATAAAAGGTAAAGAGTGGGTGACATTTCAGAACCCTGAGGAACACCACTGTTAATAGCTTTAAGAGAAGAACAGTGGCCATCTACAACCGCAGCTATAGATGGGCAATAAAGGAAATTAGAGATGAAGGCACAGATAGAAGGATAGAAACCGAAGGAGGGCAGTTTTGAAATTAAAGATTTTGTGCCAGACTCTATTAAAATCTTCTGATATATCTAGCGCAATAGCAAAAGTTTCACCGAAATCCCGAAAGGAGGATGACCAAGAGTCAGAGAGATATGCAAGAAGATCGCCAGTACAGCGTCCCTTGCGGAATCCATACTGACGATCTGAAAGAAGATTGTGAGAAGAAAAGTGTTTAAGAATCGTCCTATTAAGGATAGATTCAAAATCTTTAGAAAGGCAAGAAATCAAAGCAATTGGACGATAGTTGGAGGGTTGAGAGCGGTACCCGTTCTTTGGGAGAGGATGAATGAAAGCGAACTTCCAGCAGAAACGGAAAGTACCAGATGAAAGACAAAAACGAAAGAGTTTACCTTGGTTGGGTGTCAGCACAGAAATACAGTTCTTGAGAACAGTAGGAGGAACACCATCAGGACCTTACGCCTTCTTAGAGTTGGGCCCAGATAGGACAGAAAAAACGTCTTTGGAAGAGATTCTAATTTCAGACATAATTAAGTCAGAAGGAAGAGGAGATGGAAGAACAGCACGGGAATCGTCCAGGCTTGAGATGGAGACGAAAGTTTGAGCGAAGAGTTCAGCTTTATCAGAAGAAACGGCAGCTGAGCCGTCGGAATGAAAAAAGAAGAGGGAAAGAAGAAGTAATTCATTAATTTATGGTTATGTTTTAAGTATTTGGAAAACATATGATGGAGTTAATCGCAATTTTTTTCAAAAGATTATACAGGAAAAAGGTCACCCTTGCAACTTAAAAAAAAAAAAAAAAAAAAAAAAAAGAGGAAATATTTAACTACGAATCCATCGGCCCCGGGTTCGAGACCCGACGGCAGCCGGCGCGCAACAAAACCCAGCTCTTCATCCTTCCACACAATAAAGAAAGTGGTTGGTAGATAAATGGGTACCCTAGGTGGCCTAGTGGTTAAGACGCTGGGCTGCTGATGGGGGTGGTTCGGATTCCACGTTAAACTGTAGGTCTAAGGTGGAGTGAAAAGCTTGACCTTCATCAGAATGAACAATTCGGGCGGAAGCTAACCAAAGGTTATATATATATATATATATATATATATATATATATATATATATATATATATATATATATATATGTTAAACACAGACCGTGCATGGAACAAGGAACTCTTCTGGGAAAATTAAATCCACTATAGTCCGAATAAGTAAAAGTAAATGACAAATACCATAGTTTTTCTTTTTCATGATGCTAGCCCGACGTGGGCAACGGGTCTCTCGCAAAGAGGTCCCATAAATATAGCTTCCCTCACCAGCTATCTGCAAAGCAGACAGGATCCAGCTTTGGGACATGGATCTAGGGTTTAAAGCAAGCCTAGTCCAACTACATTCAGAACCTCTATATAAGTAAAAGACTCGTTGCATTCACGTCGGATTGAATAAATCAAAGAAAAAGGGGTAACTATTGTATTTTTAGCCAAAAAAACAAAACTTAAACCTCAACCGGGACACTGAGCGTCCACTTTTCAAGGCACGTGAAGGAGGGAATTGCTATCTGATCTCCTCCTGCCCTCGTAGCCGGCCACACATGGCTGGTCAGGGACTTTGCACAGGAATCTGTCCAGCTGGTTCTTGAAGTTATTCAGGTCGGTGTGCTGGAGATTCCTCACTTCTTTCGGTAGGACATTGAAAAGCTTTGGACCTCGTATTCTGAGGGTATTTTCCATCCTCGTTTTCATGGCCCCTTGTCCCACCGCAGCTGGGACCGTACAAAATCTGCCTCTTCTCTTATTCCAGTTTGTTTCTATTTCATTTGTAAGGTTAGGGACAGAGCCCTCAAGTATTTTCCATATGTGTATTATTGTGTACCGCTCGCGCCTTCTTTCCAGAGAGTTGAGTTCCAGGGATTGTAGTCGAGACCAGTAGTCTTCACCTTCCGTTTCCTCTATCTTAGACGTAAAAGTCTTTTGTATAGCTTCAGTGTTCGCAATGTCTCGTTTTCTGTGTGGGCTTGTGAGTACTGATCAATACTCAATTATTGGTAGGCTAGACTCTTCCATAATTTGAGCATGATGTTTACTTTTCTGCTGCGGAAGCTCCTACAGATGATTCCCATTATTTTTCTAGCAGTTGTAATTTTGATGTTATAGTGCTCTCTGAATCCTGCATACGACGATATTATTACTCCAACATCCCTGACTCGTGGATTTGGTGTTATCTATTTGGCTTGCATAGTTTTGTACTCTTTTTTTCTGTAGCTCCTTGTTATTACCATATCTTAGGCGGTGGAATTTTTCTTCGTTGAACTTCATATTGTTGTCTTCTGCCCACTGGAATAATGTTTCAATGTCATTTTGTAATTTTCTTATGTCACCTTCGTTCAGTATTTCCTTACATATCTTTGTGTCATCTGCGAAGCATGATACAATACTGTCCTTAATATCTGCCTCAATATCTGCAATCATTATTACGAACAGCAAGGGAGGTAATACGTTTACCGCCACTCTTTGTGTTCTTTGCGTCAAGAAATTAAATATATCCACCTTCCTAGCTTTCCAGTAATTCCTGTATTCTTAAGTTTGTGTGCTATGATTCAATGGTCCGTATATATTACATCTATGTTTTGTCCTCCACACAATGTTTCCAATATTTCCTCCTTGTGGCCTAGTATCTGTGATAGGCATGATCTTCCATCTTTGAAACAATGTTGATTTGGGTTGTACAATGTACAAGTCTTTTTCTTGTAGGTAGTAGGTAGTTTTGCCTCTAATTATACGTTCAAAACAATTTATAAGGTGTGAGGTTTTGCTTGGTTTTGCTTGGTTTTGCTTCCGAAATTGTTCATTCTGACGAAGGTCAAACTTGTAGCTCCACCTTGGCAAGAAAAGATTTAAATTATTTATATATATATATATTTCCACTAATTTTAAATATAATTTTAAATATATATATATATTTCCACTAAGGTGGAATGACAAGCTTTGACCTTCGTCAGAATGAACAATTCGGGTGGAGGCTAAACCAAGGTTAACCAAGGTGTGTATGTATATGTATATATATATATGAAAATTATTTCACGAAAGTAACACGTGAAAAATATTTATGATGAATAAAACCACGTGGTTTTATTCATATATATATATATATATGCACTAAAATCACAAAATAACACGTGATCTTATTAATAAGCAAACAACCACAGGGAAAAGGAAACACAAAGTCCAAGCGCTTTCGTGATATATTCACATTATCAAGGAGGAACAGAAAATAGCTTATATATATATATATATATATATATTCAAAGTTAAAGAATTTATTATATGTTGCTGATACAAAACAAAACAAAACTCTTTTATTCTCCTTGAGCAAGAAGGTATTGAAAAATGAAGTTATACACAAAATATTCCTAAAAGAATGAAACTAAGTTTGCTAAATTCAAAAATTCCTAAAAAACAAACATACGAACAAATTCATAAAAAAATACAGCATAAAAATCAGTTAATCATCATGAACATTAAAAACAATGTATGAGCTCCCTTCTGCTCCCATGATTCGGATCGCTGGTTGCAGCCGCCTCCATCTATATCTAATTTCTTAACTTCATACAAGGCGGTGGCAGCAGCTTCTCCAACGGGAGTTAAATATCTATGTAATACTGTACACCTATCTTCTCCACAAACCTCGCTTTTACCATCATCACCTCCCCATTCATACGTGGTTTAGAAATATCTTTCACACTTTCAGTCCATGCACCCTTTACATGGTCTTCACTTATACGCCTATCTTGTCATTCTGTCATGTACTCCTTTCACCATAGGGTTCTCACCCGTCTTCACATAACCAAACCATCTCAACTAACGCTCATCCATTCTCTCTTCCAAGGATTCAATCACACCATACCTTCGCCTCACCTCTTCATCTTTCACCCTGTCAATTTTCCCTCCTCCCACTACACACTGAATGTCCCCCATCGCCATTATCTTCTATCTCGTCAATCACCAGTCCAACTGCATTTCTTAACTCCCTTCAAAAAATGCGCTTTCATTTTATCTGTTGCATCCTTACATAGAGTATAAGTGTATAACATTACCAAAACACGCAACCTCGATTTCCATTTCTTACTCTGAATGTTGCATACATACAACTCACTAAATTATACTCATACATAAACTCATAATACATTTCCCTTTTCACTAACAACACCACTCGTTCTTCCTCATGTTCACTCTTATCTACGCTTTTACCCAACATCATTCAAAGTCCTCCTTTCCTTACAGATTCGTTTCACACAAAACAAGTAGATCAAACACACTACTTTTTAACCCTTCCGGTTTTGCTTCCGCCCGAATATTCATGCTGACGAAAATCAAGCTTATCACTCCACCTTAGACCTACAGTTTAACGTAGAATCCGAACCACGCCCCATCAAGGGCGGTCAGAAATTACAAAGTCCTCGCCCGGACTCGATCTCACGACCTCCCAATTAGCAGCCCAGCGTCTTAACCACTAGGCTACCCGGGACACCCATTTACCTACCAACCAATTTTCATTGTGTGGAAGGATGAACAGTTGTATTTTGCTGCGCGTTACCTCCCGTCACTGGGTATCGATCCCGGGACCGATGGATTCGTAGTCAGCGGTGCTAACCACTACACCACCTAGGCGCATTATATATATATGTATATATATATATATATATATATATATATATATATATATATATATATGCATAGATAGATATATATATATATATATATATGTTAAACACAGACCGTGCATGGAACAAGGAACTCTTCTGGGAAAATTAAATCCACTATAGTCCGAATAAGTAATGGTAAATGACAAATACCATAGTTTTTTCTTTTTCATGATGCTAGCCCGACGTGGGCAATGGGTCTCTCACAAAGAGATCCCATAAATATAGCTTCCCTCACCAGCTATCTGCAAAGCAGACAGGATCCAGCTTTGGGACATGGACCTAGGGTTTAAAGCAAGCCTAGTCCCTACATTTAGAACCTCTATATAAGTAAAAGACTCGTTGCATTCACGTCGGATTGAATAAACAAAGAAAAAGGGGTAACTATTGTATTTTTAGCCAAAAAAACCAAAACTTAAACCTCAACCGGGACATTGAGCATCCACTTTTCAAGGCACGTAACACGTCCGTTTAATATACACAAACTCAGAATGGTCCCCTGAGAAATTTATATGTTAAACACAGACCGTGCATGGAACAAGGAACTCTTCTGGGAAAATTAAATCCACTATAGTCCGAATAAGTAATGGTAAATGACAAATACCATAGTTTTTCTTTTTCATGATGCTAGCCCGACGTGGGCAACGGGTCTCTCGCAAAGAGATCCCATAAATATAGCTTCCCTCACCAGCTATCTGCAAAGCAGACAGGATCCAGCTTTGGGACATGGACCAAAAGAAAAACTATGGTATTTGTCATTTACCATTACTTATTCGGACTATAGTGGATTTAATTTTCCCAGAAGAGTTCCTTGTTCCATGCACGGTCTGTGTTTAACATATAAATTTCTCAGGGGACCATTCTGAGTTTGTGTATATATATATATATATATATATATATATATATATATATATACACAAAGCTTCACAGGAAGGAAATTACCACAAAAAGAATATTTATAGATTTTGAGTGCTCATTTTATTTCTGCGAACTTTATATAGGGTGATTCAGCAAAGAGTACATTAAATTGGAGGATGAAAGCCTTGGATAATTCTAAACCACAATGTCTCTATGGTAAAATGTCAGATTCTGCATAGTTTCCATGTTACAATACATTTAAGATGTTGTATTAATGAGAGTGAATATGAAGTGAAACCCCCGTAGGTTTTTGTCTAATTTATTCACAGATCTCTACAGTGTGACCCCTCTTTGTTACAACCTAAAGGAAATGTTCAAAGTTGCCCCCTTCTGCCTCAATGCAGGCCTGTACACGTCGTACCATTGAATGTCTGACGCGTTCCAGAATGCCTGGACTATGTTTAATTTGCTCGCACCTGTCACGAACACGTGGCCATAATTCCTCTCCTGTTTGAACCTCTGTATCATACACCAACGTCTTTAAATGGCCCCACAGGTAGAAATACAAAGGGTTAAGATCTGGGGAGTGGGGTGGCCAGGGAACGGGGCCACCACGCCCTATCCACCTGTTGGAATAAACAGTATCCAGATATTCCCTTGATGCTTGGGCAAAATGTTCTCTTCTGGAACGCGTCAGACATTCAATGGTACGACGTGTACAGGCCCGCATTGAGGCAGAAGGGGGCAACTTTGAACATTTCCTTTAGGTTGTAGCAAAGAGGGGTCACACTGTAGAGATCTGTGAATAAATGATTACAAAAACCTACGGGGGTTTCACTTCATATTCACTCTCATTAATACAACATCTTAAATGTATTGTAACATGGAAACTATGCAGAATCTGACATTTTACCATAGAGACATTGTGGTTTAGAATTATCCAAGGATTTCACCCTCCAATTTAATGTACTCTTTGCTGAATCACCCTGTGTGTGTATATATATACTGTATATACAGGGTGTTTCATAACATGTGGGACGCACTTTCAGGATGGATTCGGGACTTGAAAACAATGAAAAAAGTTTACATAAACATATGCCCGAAATCGCTTTGTTTCCGAGTTACAGCCCGTTATGTGTTCCAGCAGTATCCGCCTTACCTTTAAAGGAACTGTTCAAAATGATCGCCTTGCGCTTGAATACAGGCCTGAACACGCCTCGTCATAGACTGCCTGACGCGTTCAAACATTCCAGGTATTGCTCGGATTTTCTGGCATCCTTGTTCTACACGTTGGCGAAGCATTTCAACGTTGTCAATGGGTGTCACGTAAACGATGGATTTCAGATGACCCCACAGGTAAAAGTCGAGTGGATTCAGGTCCGGGGAGCGAGCAGGCCATGCAATGGGTTCTCTACGGCCTATCCATTTATCAGGGAAATGGTCATCCAAATAGTCTCTGGCTACTCGACTAAAATGAGGCGGAACGCCGTCATGCATAAACCACATACGACGTCGGACACCAAGAGGAACTTCATCTAGTAAATCGCTTAAATCATTCCTTAAAAAATTGGAATACGATTCTCCTGTTAATCTTCCAGGCAAAACAAAAGGACCGATTAAGTTGTCGGCAATAAGTCTTGCCCATACATTGATACTAAATTGTTGTTGGTGCCTTGACTGGATGATGGCATGCGGATTCTCTTCGGCCCAGTGATGAGTGTTGTGAAAATTGATCACGCCATTTCTTATGAAGGCAGCCTCATCAGAAAACAAAGGATAGAAAAAGAGGATCGCGAGCACACTGCTGAAGGAGCCAAGTACAAAAAGCCTCTCGTGGTGGGAAATCAGCTTCAGTAAGGCCTTGTACTCTCTGAATGTGATATGGGTAAAGCTGTTCCCGTAAAATTCTCCTCTGCTGCTGCTATCCTTCCGGTGCTGATACCAGGATGTTCCTCCACGCGATTCAGGACCCACTCCTCCAACTCAGCAGTTCTGGCGCTGATTGGTCTACCACCATCTGAAACTCGCTTGTTGAATGATCCTGTATCACCAAGACGCTCGTCTATTCTCTGAAAGGTCTTCTTATCTGGCAGACGGCGATTCGGAAACCTTTCCACATACAGACGTCTTGCTGCGGCCGCATTACACTCGGCAAGTCCATACATGAGATGCATGTCGGCCATTTCTCTGTTTGAATAAGCAACTTATTCACTGTAAGAAGTTACGAATACGAACAGTGAAACACCGCGATGCGCCTTTGACTGACTGATGGCTCTACACTCAACGATATTGAAACATGTCATAGAGTGTACGAAACATTACAATCGGCAAGGTCATACATGAAATAAGTCTCGTACACACACAAATACCGTCGGCAAGCAGTGTTTGTAAAGAGTTTGCGGAAAGAATTGCTGGAACACAAAACGGGCTGTAACTCGGAAACAAAGCGATTTCGGGAATATGTTTATATAAACTTTTTTTCATTGTTTTCAGCTCCTGAATCCATCCTGAAAGTGCGTCCCACATGTTATGAAACACCCTGTATATATATATATATAGGGTGGGGCACGGGAACCAAGTGTTTTTGGAATAATCAGGAAAATGATATTTATTTTTGTAAAGAAAATATATTGGTAGAACAACATTCGTAAGAACATAGCATTTCATGTCATAATAATCATGTACCGAAAATTATATCTGGCATATGATGTCCTTGGCCGTCGACGCATTGTTGAAGGCGTTTACGAAAATTGGCCTCCACTCTTCCCAGCAGGTCTCTGTTGATTTGGATGATTTGTTGACAGATCGCTTCCTTCAATGCATCTAATGTACGGGGCTTGTCCTCGTAGACACGTGACTTGAGGTACCCCCATAGAAAGAAGTCACATGTGGACAAGTCAGGGGACCGAGGGGGCCATGCAATGTCACCAAATCTCGAAATGAGATGGTTGGGAAACAGGGGGCGAAGAACAGCCATTGACGCTCTGGTGGTGTGTGGCGTGGCCCCATCTTGCTGAAACCACAAATGTCGACGAGCAATACGCCTTCTTCGTAACTCAGGGATGAAAAAGGTGTTCACCATCTCAATGTAACGCCCAGATGTTATGGTAACGGTAACCCCATTTTGTTCGAAGAAATAGGGACCGATGACGCCAAACTTTCCCACCACACACCAAACTGTAACCTTAGGGCTATGCAGCGGTTTTTCATGGAGTTGTCGCGGATTTTCAGCAGCCCAATACCGACAGTTTTGATTGTTGACGGCCCCATTAAGGTGGAAATGGGCTTCATCACTCATTACCACCATCATGTTTTCATTCTGCTCATAAAGTGCAAGCATTTCCTGTGCAAAATTCAATCGTTGGGGGCAATCGTTTACATTCAATTCCTGCACCATCGCTAACTTGTATGGGTGAAAATGTAATTCTTCATGCAAAATCCGTCTAACAGTACGATTGCTGATTCCGAGTGCAGCTGAATGTCTCCGAGCAGAGCGGCCTGGGCTTTGCAACATCGCTTGTCTGACCCTTTCAACGTTCTCTGGAGTACGCACAGTGCGTTGCGGCCCCTTCGGTTTTGTTTCATTATTGAGCCTCCTGTTCGAAGATTGTTAACCCAACGTAAGATTGTGTCACGAGCGGGAACAGAGTCATTTCGATGAATGTTGAATCTGCGGCGAAACGCACGCTGAACTGCTGTCACTGACTCGCCACTCCTAACAAAATGATCATACGCGAACATGCGGTGTTCTAACGTCCACTGCTCCATGATGGCACCTGAAAGATAAAGGTGAGTGTTAGTTAAAGTTAAATGCTATGAACCCAGGAATGGAATGCTACCTACCGCACGCCCTCCCATTCCTAATGGCCGATTACTAGCTATTCAAAAAACACTTGATTCCCGTGCCCCACCCTGTATATATATATATATATATAAAACCAAAAGTTATATATATATATATAATTATTTTATATATATATATATATACACACACACACAGGGTGTTTCATAACATGTGGGACGCATATGGGATTGAACTGAGAATGGTCCCCTGAGGCTTATCCCTGAGGTGTATCATATATATATATATATATATATATATATATATATATATATATATATATATATGAGTTAGTTAGTTAGTTTAAAAAACAATAACCGCGTAGAAATCTTAAGAGAACAACGTCCATGCTTCCAAGGGCATTTTCAGATTAAAATACTGTGAATATATTAATGTCATATCAAATATCTAAATTGTACAAAAAAAAATTGGAAAATATTTTAAAACTGTTATTTTCATTCTTTTTTGAAGGTTTTTTTTTTTTTTTCTCGTTTGTAAAATTAAAATAATTTTAATAAAAGTGATTTCGAGCTGAAAATGATGAAAACCTTTAAGAAGACTTTACTGTATTTCGGGATTTCAAACACTTCCTCAAGTTTCATCAGAGATTTCAAACACTTCTTCAAGTTTCATCAGGGATTTCAAACACTTCTTCAAGTTTCATCAGGGATTTCAAACACTTCTTCAAGTTTCATCAGGGATTTTAAACACTTCTTCAAGTTTCATCAGGGATTTTAAACACTTCTTCAAGTTTCATCAGGGATTTCAAACACTTCTTCAAGTTTCATCAACAATAAATTTTAATGTGTAACCTCTTATTAAGGTATCTATTGAACTGATCTTGAAACTTTTAGAAGAATTTTTATTGAAAGATTGTTATACAAAGTTATCTGTTTTTTATACCATTATTCAATTAATGTGGTCATCCCTTTCACACACACTTGGGGTACAGTGAACAGTTTTCGGGAGTTACGGGTCCTCGGTATACCACGAGTTTGCCCTTATAGGCTACCCTACCCTGTATATAACATTTAGGAAGAAAATATTTGTCTAGTATTCTTGACCTGTCAAGAATATGATGGCGTTATGTCGACGTGTTTTTACAGTTTTATACCAATTAATGTTAAATCCAACTGCTGCTGCTCCTGATCAACTTGAAACAAAATAGCTCTTCTCATAAAGTTCACTTTTAAAGGAATGCAAAGTAAATGACGTTAAGGTCATAAGACCTTTCTCAAACAGACACTGTTTACAGTTTATCAAAAAAAGAGACCCATTCGGTTACATTCGGTTACATTCGGTTACTGGGTTTCAGTAAATCCATTTGGAATGTTTTTGAGTGTTTAGAATATGTAACCCACGATTTTTAGACAAAGAATTTTAACATATAAAGAAAAATATTTTCAATCTTACCTGAAAATTTTCATAAATGAGACCTTCATTTGTATACGGATGAAATTTCCCAATCCTGAAAAGATAAAAAATATGAAAAAAATACATATATTACGTTTATTTATACTATTGTTTTATGTATGATCTATACTACCACAATGACGTATAAACGAGATAAAGGAAAATGTTGGAATTTATAAGGTTCCCTGCAGTGATTTTCCTAAAATAGCAGAAATCAACAATGTCATTTGTATTGCATTTATCAACATAGTTGTGATTTACTGTAAGAGTGGAAGATAATAATTCATGTTTTTCATCAAGACCGCGTTCCATTTCATCGGTCCCGGCACACCATTGCTTAATTACAAGAACAATGTCCCTATTTCATCGTGATAGAAGACTGGCCACCAAATAGTTTGGATTTAAATCTAGTAACTATTTCACACTGGGACGTTTAACTGACAAAGTTCGAGTCTGCATTTTAACAGCGTAGAATGAGCTCGATCAACACGTCATTTGAACAGCAGTTCTGCAGTGGCGCTCAAGGCTACTACAATTGGTCATTAATAATAATGGAAGACATATGGAACACATGCTGTACTAATATTTTATTCTATTTGTGTTTGTTCATCGTAAATCTCTTTAATGTTCAATTAATCTCTAATTGCTCTCTTTGTCAACTTTACTCTTTACCAACCAACTACTGTTCAAGTTGAATTCGTAAAGAAACTACTCATCCGATTTAAATAAACTCTTTTAATGAACAATATAAAGGTTTAATGTGATTTCATTTAGTTACCGTTGAAATTGTGATTTTGTTGACCCCGGAGAAAAAGGGGGCCATTTTTTCGGGAGGGGGGGGGGGCACAATATATGAATGCCTTGATGATTAAATAAACAAATAAATAAATCAAAAATATATATACATATACAGGGTGTTCGGAAAGTCACTGTGCACTTATATAATCGAGATCGTCCACTCACGCTTGATGACCTGAAAACTGCAATAACTGCGTACATAAGGTCCATTTCAAAAGAAGAACTGACAAAGGTGTTTCAAAATAAAATAAGACGGGTCCAGGCCTGTATTGCTGTTAAAGGACATCACTTTCAACACCTTTTATAAGTTCTCATGGTCCCATCCATAACCTCTATCATATATGCAATGTTATACTATTGTATGCTATTAAATAAATATAAGTGCACAGTGACTTTCCGAACACCCTGTATAATCAACCTGGTCATAAATCCACAGGTTGGTCGAACATTTGTATAAATTTTCGTTCGTGACCATTTTCTACTTAGTAGGTCGAAGGGGTCATATATTTTATATTTTCAAATTTTTAAGCACTTTCGCTTATGGTAACCCGAAAAGGACGACGCTACATATTGGTAACCTTTCAAATATACGCATTCATAACTTAGCCCTACAAACAATTCCGGCGTTAAAGGGTTAAAGTAGGGATGGGTTTCATAAGAAAGTTTTTTTTGTACCGGATACAATGATTATTTTTTGGAATTTCATCCATGTTAGGATTTTAATTAAAAAAACACTCAAAATCAAATAAGTCTTCCTTTATGTTTCCTCAGACTTTACAAACCCTCTTAGTTGTTTTAGGTTAGGTTACGCTAGGCTAGGTTGGGTTGATTGAGTTGGGTTAGGTTTGGTTAACCTGGTTTAACCTAATCTCAAAAAAGTAGATCATACAAGAAAATCCGACTTATTTGAAAGTTCCACTTAATTGTAAAAAAGGTGGTTTACTATTGGCGTTACTTGTAGATTTAAGGATATATATATAATATATATATATATATATATATATATATATATATATATATATATGATACAACTCAAAGTGGTCCCCCGGTCCCCGTGTATAACATATATATATATATATATATATATATATTCGCCTCTATTTTTCTCCACAGAGAATACTGTTCCTGAATGTTTACAAATGCAGAGCCACAATCAATTTTACTTTGTATCTTATTCCCTTGAATGTAAAAACATATTAGAATTTCAATATCATTTTAAACATATCAATTAGTTAAGTCTCTTTGGCTGAATTACGTTACACTTTAACAAACTCTAATAATTTATATGCAATGCGTATACTTTTAACGCGCGGACCATTATCAGTCCTCAACTTTTCTGTTTCCAACGGATGTTAAATATGAAAATATCCTTAAGAGGAGGCGAGAAGTCGGCTGTTCCACAATGGAATGAGGTTCGTAACGTAATCTAAACGTTCGGCATTTTTTGTCCTATTCCTCACTTCCTGTTACTCATTGCTGGTTATTTTGCCTCCCAGCCGCTCTTCGCTGATAACAGGATGCCGAGCATCCCTGTAGACCGGTGGGGCCTTCTTTGGGGGCGGGACATCTTCATGGATTCATAGCTGCACCTGGTCTCTTTTATATTTCTTTAATTTGGACATCTTTGAAGGGAAATATATAGCAATAATTGAGTATTTTATGTACTGAATCCAGTTTTGAAATTTCGGTCATGACGAATAATGGCGCATCAGGGCTCGCCTCTCCTCGAATGGAAAAGAAATCTCTCAAAGTTCATTTTATTGTTGATATCATTTTGTAAATATTTCAAATACAACATTTTGACAGTCTTTTATAGAATATTATTTTCTTTTATTTAATTTTAATATTTTAATATATGTACATTTTTTGTACGATCTTCGCGCGCGCATTTACAAAATTTCCATTTGCTTATTATTTTGTGTACAGTTTCGGAAAAAAATTCCCTTACAAACATAAATTTTCTAAAAAAAACATTGAATCAATACCAATTTGTAATTTTTTTTAGTTTTGTTCCTGAAATTTCATCAATGTCCCAAAATGAGTAAAATAGCAAAAGAAAAAAAACGGAATATTACGAATTAGTAATTTTTTGTGCTTTTTTAGAAACCGTATGTTTCTCGTCGAACTTTTTTCTGAATCTATGCATAATAAATTATTACCTTTATTATCACAAAGTAAATAATTTTATATTACTAAACTTACAAGAAAAGAGGAACCTCTTAATTATTGTCGCTTTTTTGGTTTATTTCCGCTCCATGGAGAGTTTAAATAAGTTCGAAAGTACTCGGAAGAATTGTTTGTTTTTAGGTATATATTTAATAGAGACTTAATAGTGATTAATTAAAACGTAAGTTCAGTGTGACAAGTGAGAAGGGCACTTTTCTCGCTTAGGTTCGGAATGGAAATACACTTGTGTATCGAAACTAAGTGTGACTATTGCATCATGAAAGATTGAAACGCAGGTTCTCGTAGATCAGGTGAATTAAGCGACATTGAATGGACAGTAGTTGCATGGGTAACTGTCCATTGCTCCAGATGAAGTAGTGACACACAGTTCGGATTTTATGTTAAGCTGTAGGTTCTTCTATCGTATGATCCCTCTGGCTGTTAGTACAAAGGTTGAATCACGCAGTTTTGACAGCTATCGTAACAAATAAATTCTTATACAAAAGTGTTAACAAATATGCATTAAATTGTTGTTTACGACCAATGTTAGTTTACCGAAGGTTTATTTATAGAAACAGTATTAGTAATATTTACTTTACTCGTCATAATACTTAATAATAGAGTTTTCTAATGTAAGAAATTAATATAAGTTATAATCGTAACGATACTAGTCCAAATCCATAATAATGTCAATGATTACAAAAACATCGAAAAATACCAATAGTTGAAAATACAATTATTACAATTAAAACGTCTAATTATTTTCAAATTTTATTTTAGTTATTCCATTTCGTAAATAATATCCTTCGTAATTATCTCCATTTTTAATAGAAATGGAAAGGTTTTTCCAAGAAAGCAATCGACGAAAGAAGAATTGGTCATTCTCTTATTTTCTCCAGAGCCTTACCTTCTCGAAATGAGGTTTAGGATAATCTTTTGAGTCATGGAATGCGCGGAGGGCAGGATGTTTGGTTTTTTTTTTTGTTTGGCTAAAGAGACCTTCCTTCCTTCCTTCGTTCTTCTTTTATGGGTTAAAATCTAGGGGGTTATATATTTAGTAATTACGAGGGTTTTAACATGTTTTTATGTTTAAAGTAATTTGTAGTCGGAAAAAAGACTGCTCAATTGTATCTTTTTCACTTGGTTAAAAACCAACCCTCGTATTTCGTGTCCAGTTATGTTTTTCTGGAGTAAAAACTGTTAAAATCATTAAAATCAATAATCACGTCCGTGTTCCATGACAGTTTCACGTAAAAAATCATAGAAAAATCTATCCAAAGAAATGACATTTCCTACGTTAGTGAAGTCCCTTTTTATATCCTTATAATGATTAATATTCCGTTCATATTCCGACGGACTTTAGAATTCTTTTCTTTTTTTCAAATTCGCTTTCATCCCAAACGCTGACTAAATTGGAAAGGAGGAAAACAGAACACAATTCAAGGTCAACAGCAAAAGGAAAAAGAGCTGACGTTCAGTTCAGGTTGTATTTTGAAGATTAACGTAGTCAACGAAGACTTTTTTCAAAGTATATTTTTTTAAAATATACATAGACATTTATAAATAAAAGTTGTATTGTATGCTTAAACCCCGCCGTCATTTACAAATTAACGTGATTGTTTATTAACAGATGTAAGGAAAAGCTGGAAGAGTTTACATTAGAAAATATTATTTAAAAAAATCCCTTCCAAAGTTAATATTTATGAAGGTGTTATGCTTGTCATTATGAACGTTTAAATTATAATGTGACGTAGCTATACGTTAATATTCAGCCGGTTTACGAGTGAAATTATGAATAATAATAAAGCACGAGATTTCGAATAACGTTCTTGAAATTTGGGATTTTTTTTTTTTTTAAACTCTTATTCTGGCGCACGAAAACCAATATTAGAACAGAAATGGTTGATACTAAATACTGAATTTCTGTACAAAATTTCATAAAGTTTAAACTATACAATAAATATTATTATTAATTCAGACGAAAAACAGTTACGTTCATAAGTTTCAAACCGAGAAAATGGTCAAAAATGATCATTGGAAACTCAGAGTTCTGGGATGGGCAACTACTTGATTTCCAGGCAGGTCAAAAAACTGTCAGTTTCGACATAGCTTTCAGTGAGGAGACATACGTGCGATAATTTTCCAGCAAGATGCGCTAATAGTGATTAATTCAGAATTAATTTAACAAGTGCTAGTCATAAATTTTAAACTGTGAAGTCATATCCACGAGTGTCTAAATTAAATAACCAGAAACGATGTCTAAATCGATTGTTTTTTCTCTCTTGCTATTGTGGAGCCCTTTCCTCATTTTTGCCCAAGTGGGCATCGAATCAAGCAACAGTTCGAGTAATACTTGTGATTGCAGCCCCTCCTGCACCTCTCTTGAGGGTGATTTTGACTGCAAAAATGGCCGAATTATGCCCAGGGAGGACTGTCCTTGCTGCAAAGTATGCCTTCGTCAAGAGGGAGAATCCTGTGATGGAGTAAATTCCCCCTGTGACAATAAACTAGGATTGACCTGTTCCACAAAGGGGGTTTGTGAAGGTGCGTGCGTTACCCTCATCCGTTATTTCCTTGTCAACTTCTCTGCTGCATTGAGATATAAAATTACTTGACCGCAGTAAAAAAAAAAAAAAAAAAAGCAGTTAACTCGATGCAGAAGAGAAGAGAATCTAAGATTAAAATTAATTCACCTTAGTAATAATAATGATAAGCTTTATTGACAGGATATCAATCCCATAACATAGCAATAATGTTGATCCTAGCTTTTACCTTTTCTAGCAATATAATTATATAATAAAGTCGTAAGAAATTAATTATTATTGATGCCTTCCTTTATATGCGAACATCTGTATATATGCTTGTATGCAGCTCTGTACGGGCAAAGTACGTGTGCATTTTCTCTGTGATTCGTATTGGGTCACAGTGAATGTTTCGGATGAACTGATCGAACAAATTAAACAATGAAACGATAAACATTAAAGTCATTTTATTCTCCATAAGTTTCGTTCTTTGTTCTATATTTAATAATCAAGTTTAAAATGTAGATAATATCTTCGTTTATGTTGTCGCAAAAGGTTATTTAACAAAATTTCAAAGGTCACAAATTGGCGGCGTTATGAACATTTGAGGTAAATACAAAAATTACCCGTCTGTCTGACTGCTCTTAATCTGGTTATAAAATATTTTATCGTCAGTTGAGAAGGACTTCTCACGCGTTCTTAATATATTATATATATATATATATGAGCAAAAACTAAATTAGGCCTATTTGTATTCTCTTCGTTACTCCCATATTTTGGGTATAAAGTTTAGGACTGGCTTTAGGCCAAAGCTGACCATGAGAAGTTGATTTGTACTTGAAGACATTTTGCTTAGTTCATGAAATACACTTTCACTCAAGCGTCCAGGCAAAACCGCTACGACTATACAGGGTGGCCATAAAATCTGGAAACATAGGACATTTCTCTCAGAAATATAGGTTATCTGCAACGGAGAAGACAAATTATCGTAATATACCCCGTTTCCAGACTTTATGGCCACCCTGTATATTTCCAATAACGTTTTATTCACTATCACGAAATGTAAAACATACTCTACATATATATATACACACACACACACACACACATATATATTCTCTATTCAAAATCAATATTTGATATATTACAACCCAATTAAATATCCAGGGAAGCAGCGTCTAATAACTTCTTTCCCCAGTATAACTATCTAATTAACACCTGGTATGTGTTTAATTAACGGAAGGTGTGTTTTGAAATAGTTGTTTTGTCAAACTGACTTATGAAAGACAGATTTTTATTAAGATAATTTATTACTTTTTACATGCAAATTCTCCCTCCGTTTGCGATGGTACCCTATTCCTCGTTTCTTTAGTTCAACACAACCCCACTTTTAAAGTTGGGGGAAGATCAAAGAAGTAAGGATAAATAAAGAGAGAGAGAGAGAGAGAGAGAGAGTTACAAGGAGTTACAAGGAAAAGAAGTACCTCAAAAGGCCTTGCTGCCCATACCAAGGAGGTACCAATGGCAACGGTTGCCAGGGAAAATTTTCTACACTCTCAAATAGTGTGCAAGATTCGGTCTAACCTTTTCTTGAACAGAGAGAGAGAGAGAGAGAGTTACAAGGAGTTACAAGGAAAAGAAGTACCTCAAAAGGCCTTGCTGCCCATACCAAGGAGGTACCAATGGCAACGGTTGCCAGGGAAAATTTTCTACACCCTCAAATAGTGTGCAAGATTCGGTTTAACCTTTTCTTGAAGAGAGAGAGAGAGAGAGAGAGAGAGAGAGAGAGAGAGAGAGAGAGAGAGAGAGAGAGAGATAGTCATGTTACGTATTTTGGTTTTATACGAATGATAAAAGTGCGGTAGCGGAACGTGGAAATAGCCTGTCTTTCTTTCTTTCCTCTTCTCGGCATATATTCATTAAAAAGTAACGCGCGATGTCGCTTTCAGCTGCCCTTCACGCACGTTCTTTTTAATTATTCTTTCCCCCTTCTTACCTGCATGAATCCACTTCTCTCTCTCTCTCTCTCTCTCTCTCTCTCTCTATGGACGTTCATTATCAAATATTTGACTCTTTTGAATTTTAAAATGCAAGTCATTATTGGTGAACGCAGATTTAGAACACAAGATTGATGCGATCATTTGCCTTACAGACTCTGTATGAATGGTTTACAGTACCTAAAAGAGGTGTAGGCCCTAGGGCCTACATATAAGAAATAGGTGTACGTGGATTGAATATAGTATTGAATAATTAAATTGTTTCACAGCAAATTAATAATAATAATAACGCGCTGAACCCGTTCTACTTTCTCATAACTGAACGTACTTTTAATAATTAATAAATGACGTAATACTCGAACCTTCAATCGATAGTAAAGCAAAGCATGAATAAACAAACGCATAGCAACTTGGTTGTCATGGTAACCGATTACTATACATTTTAACCCTGAAGAAAAGTAAATGTAAAAAAATTTGGGGGTATTTAAATTCATGTAATGAAGTCTCTTTTTGCCTTGTTTGTATAACTTTCTATTATGTATTGAGGCACTATATATATATATATATATATATATATATATATATATTATATATATATATATATATACACACATTGAGCCGTGATTCAAAACCCTCATAAGATGGGATGATACAAACGATCTGGAAGTCTTCCAAGGTAAGAAAAGGAGAGAAGCTGATAAAGAAAGATGTGAATAAGGACAAATACCACAATTATTAAATAATAATAGTGAAGAGGACAGTAAATAATGACATCTGCATTCTTTAAAAAATAACTCTTAAAATAATAACATTAAATAACATAACAAATCCTTGAATAATTCCAGTAATGAAGGGAAATTATTCTAAACGATGTCATTTGTGAGGGGAAGTTAATTTATACACTAAATCTGTTGTTATATTTCTTATAAATTAGCTCTCGGGAACATCCCGTTTGCGTGATTTGGTTTTTGCATAATTGTAGCCAGCATTTGTAGCTGAGTGGATAACGCCATTTTTCTATAAACGAAGTGAAGATTTGACTGTTCACAAGACGCTGCTTAGAACATCATGAAATAATTTTGCCGCTTTTCTTCCACCATCTCCAAATGTGGAATTCAACGGGTAATTATTATTACTAGCACCATCGGGAGTCAAACACCCCCCCCCCCCCATCTTGCCTTCAACGTAATAGATATTTTCAGGCTTAGGAATTTAATAATAACAATAATCTTTATTCTGAAAGAATACATTACATAAGATATACATTACATCCATACTGGTTTACCAGTGTTATAACGGTGGGTAATCATAACTGCCTCTACGATCTCAACATATTGCTCACTTGTGATCATTTATATACTGTATTTCATTTAATTCCTTTATACCTCCTAATCCGAACATGTGTTCATGTGTTGATTGAGATTCTGTCATATCTTGTTCCACAGGTCTAACCTTCGCTTGTGAAGTTGTTCTGTCAAATTTGGTATTGTAGCCGGCACGTAATGACGGGTATTTGTTTCCAGCTTCATTAGCATGCGCTGCAAATTAGATCTTTCGTATTACCCGCTGCAGTAGTTGAAGGATTATCAGCTGTTGTTTGAAAGTAGGTTCTGATCTCTTAAAGGAGCTCTAGGTATGTGATGAGTTTCTAAAACTTCGTCTACCTCGTGTGTATCCATCTTGCAACTGTATCTCCATTCGCTCCAGAGGTAATTTACAATTTCCGATCTTGGAATGCATTCTTCATAGACAGCAATCATCGCTCTCCTAATTGTACGAGTTGTTTTGTAGTTTACAGATTGTCTGCGCGGGTTCTAACTTTGTAGATTATACGTTGTTCAGCAAACTGTTTATGATGAATGAAATGGCAATTTTAAGCTATACAAAACACCTATTATTGAGATTATAACATATTACTTCATACTGAATTAATGACGAAGTGAAGGTTAAACTGGGAAGACAACAATTATGTCATATTCATCTATTCTGCAATGTCACTTATTTGAATTAGGTTTCTAGATGTTAATGCAAATGCCATAAATACGACTGTGATAGATCTGAAAACGTATATAAGAGCGGTCATTTGTACAGGGGGTTGACAAAGTTACAGTAAATATACACCACGATGATTGTCCTCAAGAACAAATGGTAAAACTCATCAGTGAAATGCCAGAACGTGTGTCTACATAATAGAAAAGGGAAAAAAACAACACGATTCTAAATATATTCATTCAATATATCTATTATTATTTATTCACTTTTATTATCAAATAAAACAAAACTATACCAAAACCAAAGTTGTCTATTTACTTTTGTCAACCCTCTGGATATTGGATAAATATTCATCTTTCCCCAATTCTCCTCCCAACTTCGCTTAGATTAATTCCACCTCGTAAAATAGTTATATAATAATGCGTTGGTCTATTTAATGTAACTATTTTATCGTTATACACCTGACAAAAAAACGTTATTCGTTATTCCCTTCATTGTTTCACAAGTACGGTATTTATCCTTCTTACCCAGATTCTCCTTAGTCGCTTGTTCGACCTTCAAAGCGCCTCCTCACCCCCATGCTCGTTCGTATCCCTGCATGTAATATATATATATGTATATCAAATTGTACTACTAACACACTTATGGGTTTCATGTCTATATATATATATATATATATATATATATATATATATATATATATATGTTACACCATTGGGGACCATTCTGAGTTGTAATATATATATATATATATATATAAAAAACTCGTATCTAAGTCCAGTACCAGACTATTTTTTTATCTTCTAACTTGAATTTAACACCACGCCAAACCAAATGCAAATCCTTCTCAAACACGGATTTGAGTATGAACTTTATATATATATATATATATATATTTTCTTAATAATAGTAATTTGTGCGTGTTAAGGGAGCTATTTTTAGGTTTCAACAGAAAAACAAATCTCAACTATTGTTTAGAATTCAAGCAAGGAATTGTTAAAGCGAGGAATTGTGAAGTTGATTCACGAAATAATATTGGAACAAAACGCACTGAAATCATTATATTATTATTAATTTCTATTATATTCCTCGCTAAATTCTTTTTCATAATGTCGATTTCTCAGAAAGAAAATGGTGGCTGTGACGTATTTAATAAACAAATTTGAACGAGAAAAATATCTTTTGAAAGTTGTATATTTAAACAGGGTGTTCGGAAAGTCACTGTGCACTTATATAATTAATGTTTTTTATATTTTTATATTTTTATATTTATATTTTTTATATTATTTTTTTATTATTTTATTATTATTTTTTTTAGTTTTCAACACCTTTTATAAGTTCTGATGGTCCCATCTATAACCTCTATCATATATGCAATGTTATACTATTGTATGCTATTAAATAAATAAGTGCACAGTGACTTTCCGAACACCCTTTATAATTTGTTCAAGAATCAAAAGTCCTTCGAGCCAGATTTGTGGGTGGATGAGTGATTGGGGGCGGTAGTCAGTCTAGCGTCGTACATTATATATGTGAAACTTATATGCGTAATATATTCAACCAATAAGCATCAACCTAAAAGCTTCAAATAAGGAGTTCATCCGATGATAGCAAAGAAAATGTTCGTTTTTGTGGATTTAGCTTCAACAGTATTAATCGGTTGAAAAGGATATAAATTTAATCATAAAAGTGAACTTAATGAAGCTTTTCAAGAGCAACGTCAGTTCATGACCATCGATGAATCCCCCAACAGGATTACAGACCAAGTTATCGAGCGGCCTCCAAATGAAGCCTGAAGCAGTCTATTATGAGCGACCTTTTTATTGATTATTAAGAGAGAAGCAACTTGTATATAGGGTCGATTCTTCAATCACTTTGTTTAATAATGTGATCCTAAATGCAAGGTAAAAAAATAGTCACGATGGTGTCCTCTCTCTCTCTCTCTCTCTCTCTCTCTCTCTCTCTCTCTCTCTCTCTCTCTCTCATTCTCTGTTCCTTTCAATGAATTTTAGCTCCTAATGTCAATGACTCTCTGTCCTTCTTTCCTCAAAGGATTCCTCAAGTGTGAATTTAGCTATTTATTGAGCGTGAACGCATCCTTACAGGAGGTCATTGCATTTCCAGTAATAACTCTAGATTTGGCGTAAAAAAATGGGCGAAAATTCTCTCGTGCAAATACGCATGGAAGGACACGATTTTAGGATCCTCTTTCGGAATACTTTTGATGCTTCACTGAGCAAACAATGGGTAATTACCGGATCTTCCCATCTAAATGATAAAATTCATCAGAATTAGCACTGCTCGTGATATATATATATATATATATATATATATATATATATATATATATATATACTGTATATAGCGTGTTTCAAAAAATCAGACCTCATACTGATTTAAGATTATTAATTTTTTCTGTTATTACAGTACATGAAACTGCAAACCACGCAGCTATTTCGACATGTAGATTCTGTCGCGTACGGATGTAAGGACATTAGGAAACTGTTCCTTAGAGATGCTAGTACACGCTACTAGTATGTTGTCCTTCAGATCATTTATTCCTCTAATTCGTGCCCGCAACGTGTAACAAAACCAACTCCTTATAAACTTAATAGGTTATCTGAGACAGAAAAAATAAAAAATAATCTGAAATCGCTATAAGGATGGATTTTTGAAACACCATATAGCTATATATATATATATATATATATATATATATATGATACACACAGATTGTGCATGGAACAAGGAACTCTTCTGGAAAAATTAAATCCACTATTGTCCCAGAAGAATTCCTTGTTCCATGCACGGTCTGTGTGTATCATGAAAAGACCTCAGGGGACCATTCTGAGTTCAATCCCATATACTGTGTATATATAAGCACACCGGACCAAAAATTAGTCACCCCTAATAGCACCGATAGTAGGAAGTTCAAGGTCACACAGAGGGCGCTGATGTAGCATTGGTAAGTGACAAGTAGCGGTGACGTAGCACACAGGATCAGATCTGTTTCGTGAGGTGGTGAAGAACAAAGTGTGTGGATATAGTCTGCAAAATGGGTCGTGAGGCAGACGTTACTCAGTGGCAAAAAGGAGCCATCGTGTTTGGCAGAGCCCACGGACACAAAATGTCTGAAGTAGCCCAATTTGTTGGTGTGTCAACGCGTACTGTCCAGCGAGTTTACAAAGAGTGGTGTAGTTCGCAATCAACTGACAATCGACGGCGTAACTGTGGCCGGAAAACAATTCTCGACAATAGGGGCCGCCGCCATGTTTCTCGTCTAGTAACTGCAAATCGTTTTCAAACCAGAGAACAATTGCTCCAAGAAACCAATGAGGTTCTCCAGCGACCAATTTCCGAACGGACATTGCGACGAGAACTGCAAGCGATGGACATCTGGAGCAGGGTACCACGGAAGAGGCCGCTGTTAACAGCAAGTCACAAATTGGCACGTTATAAATGGCTCAGAGGCACAAAAACCGGACTGCGGCAGATTGGAAACGTGTAATTTGGTCCGATGAGTCCCGTTTTTGTTTGTTCTCCAATGATGGGAGGCGACGAGTACATCGCAGGTCCAATGAAGCCTTTAATCCTGAATGCGTCGAAGGTGTTGTTCAGGCTGGAAACAGAAAGTGAAGCGCAGGAATAGACACCCACGGACTCTGGCGGAACTTCGGGACCGGCTGATTAACGAGTGGCAGCAAATCGATGTTCAGTACATGCACAACCTCGTAGAGTCTCTGCCTCGCCGGATTCGTGCGGTTATCAAGGCCAGAGGCGCCGTCACACGTTATTAGGTACATTATGAGAGGGGTGACTAATTTTTTGTCCGGTGTGCTTATATATATATATAATACACGTGTGTGTGTGTGTGAAAAGATGTGCCACTCTTCATACTTACTCTTACACTATTAATGCATCGATGATTATTAAATATATATATATGTGTGTGTGTGTGTGTGCGTGTGTGCGTAGGATGATGTCTGTTTTTGTTTGTTCTATGCTCATTTATGCACGCCTAAACGGCTCGGGTAAATCTTCACCAAATTTAGTATACACATTAAGGGAGAACCAGGGAAGGTTTTAGTATCACACCCACCCCTCCCAGTCCCCCACTAAGTTGTTTTTTGGGGGCTTTTGCTGCGCATTCTAATATATATATATATATATGATGCAAACCCACAAGGAAAAAGAAAAATGGTTCCAAGGCCTTTCGTGTATTCAGAAGTACACCTCGTCAGGGAATGAAGGTGGAGGCACGATAACCAAAAATATATAGAACGGGACAGAAAAACATTCATTTCACGTGTCTAATTGTGAAATTCATCATATATATATATATATATATATATATATATATATATATATATATATATATATATAATATATATATATATATATATATATATATATATCTTGTTAAAGCTGTTCTCATAAAAAAAGGTGTTCGGTACTAAGAAATATGCTCGACTGTTTCTCTGTCAGATCGAAACCTCGACCAAATTCCACCTTGCCAGCGTACAAACAGACCTAAACAGACCTTCAGCAATACGAGATCCACACCAGCCTTGGTAAAATGATTTCCCTTTGAAAATTCTCGTTGGAAGAAAAAAAAAAAGGATTTGTTTGAACTCCAATTTACCTTGACTTTATGACTATTTGACTCCTTTTCAGATTCTTATTTGAGAGTCCAGATTTTATTTAAATGAACATAATGTCCTTAACACGTTATGTATACACGGCAACATATATATATATTATATATATATATATATATATATATATATGCATTGCGTTCGAATAAATGTATAAGTAATCATTTACAAAAGTGACCGTTAGAATATTAAAACCCCTAAAATTGCAGGAGGTATCGTATATGCAACATTCTTTAATGGCTTATTTGTAAATAAAAAAAAGAAAATTCTATTTAAAGTATAATAATAACTCTTAAAGTTAGGATCATAATTCATATGAAATCATTCGTCGTCATTTTCTTTTCAGTTATTTCCTGCATGCGTGCAATGACGCTCAATTATATTCATGTGTGGCTAGTTTAATTTCACTTAACAATCCTAACTGACGTGCACAAGGCCTATTGTGATAAAGATGCTTAGGGCAAGCAAATGCTGTTTAAATAGTTGCGCATAATATTTACTGTGTACTCACACCACACACACACACACACACACACACACACACACACACATATTGTTGTGGGTGGGTGTATATGAACAAATGTATGTAACATTATACTATAATTAAATTGATATCCCAGCACTTTAATGATTAACTGTTGAGTAATGCGTCACAATTACAGGACCATCCGAAAATTGCAGCATATGATTCCGCTATGTAATGTCCATTACGAAGCTATACTGCAGTTCATTTTACTGCATTGAATAAATCCGATGATATCTCCTCTAAATAGTGAAGCAAAAGTTTGAAAATATTCAACATTTAATGTTAATTGAAACTCAATACTTAATTTCATACTTATAGGAAACATTGCACGAATAAGCCGGACCTTCAACGATGATAAAAAAAAAATCAGATTCACTTAAAAGTCAAATCAAAAATTAACATTACCACGGAATTTTATGACGCCATTATCAAAGTTTAAGTTTGCATTGCAACCTCTTCAAACCATCCGGCCAAATAAAAAGCCTTATTTTCTCCTTCGTGAGAAAGGAATTTCTTTCTGGATTTAAAAAAAAAATAAATAAATAAATAAATATCTTCAGTTTTGGACATATTTAAGTTATGCATTTCTTCAGTTTGGATTTATGACTGAAGTTAATGAATGCCAATTTGGAAACGCAGAGGAGCGTAACAGCGATGAAGTCACGAGAAGACATTTAAGATGGTCGCTGCTCTATCTTCGTATCCTGTTTAGAGCCAAATAGCGGAAACTGATCATTACGCTTCGTCTTGGTGAACTTAAATCTTCATGATATTAATATTATTAATAATAATAATAATGATGATGATAATATATCATGGCTTCTACTCATTGAGGATTGTACATATTCTCAAAATTCACTTTAGGTTCTATCGATCGAAAAGAGTAAATCAAATTGGTTCGTTTTTGAAATATTCATATTTGTTTACATAATTGGAACACCTCATCTTGAGATTAACCTATAAATAGGCTGACCATACGTACCGTTTTGAACGGGACAGTACCGTTTTTTTTATGGGTTCTGTATGGGTTCTGTCACTGAAGAATAATTGTAAGCTCAATATGTTTATGTACTTACTTTTTCATGAATACAGAATATTACATAACCCCCGTCCCTTTTTTGCCATCCCAATGTCCCGTTTTTGTCTCAAGGAAATAGGGTCAGCCTACCTATAAATCATTTAGAGTTTTAAATGTGTTATTCTGAAATTAACATAACTGTTAAAAAATATTATCTTTAGGAAATATATGTATCTCGTCTATATTTTTTATCCATTTTTTCTTTTTTATACAAGAAGGAGGGGCCAAGGGCGAATGCCCGAAAAAGCGGCCTCCCCCAACACCCCCCCATTTCATCAACAAAAAATATTTAAATATTTTAAAGAGGTGTTTACAGTATCTGAACGGCAAAAAGTAGAGCCTTATTTTAAAATGATTAAAATGAACTTGGAAAAGGAACCCTTTTAATTTTTTTGAATTGATTCAACCTAAAAATTGGGTGTTCATATTTTCATTTAGACAAAGTAAAATATTTCGTTTTTCCTTATTTAATGTTTATTAACTAAGTAAAATTAAATTTGGCTTATAATAACACTTACATTTTAATACAAATTAGATACAGTAAAAATATACAAATTAGTACCCGATGAAATGGTAATACCTCTCAGTAAACTAATGAATGAATTAGTAACATTAGGTATATTCCATGACAGTCTACGCAGTGATGCACAAACCCTGCCAAATGTGCCCCCACGGGTCTTTTCAATTCACATTTTTCACATGAAAAGGGTAGCTACCCAAAGAAAAATCTGAAATATTACCCCTGGTTATAAAAATGCATATTTATAAAAAATAGAATATCTATATATCTGGCCCCTACATATAAAACAGATGGTTGGTTTGGCCCTCACATCAAAAAGGTTTGTGCACCAGTGGTCTACAGGAATCCAGAGTATACCCTGTATTTACGTCGGCAAACCCAAACACTCCATCCAATTATCGGCCCATTTCCGTATTAACAACTTTAAGTAAAGTATTTGAAAAAAAATCGTATACAATAAACTTACTAAAATCTTAATCAAATACGATATTTTAACTAAAATACAATTTGAATTAAAAAATGTGTATCAGAACTTAAGCAGCGGAAAGCACTGCCTTTGTCTTCCTCAACTTGTCAAAAGCATTTCATACCTTTCGCATGAAATATTATTGAATAAACTTCACGTACATGGAATAAGAGGGAATATCTTCGATTGGTTCAAATAATATTTGTCAAGTCGTCATCAGTACATGAGATTAAAAGATAATTTATCCGACAAGGCGGTGGAGTCCCACAAGAATCTATTCTTAGTCCATTACTATTTCTAATTTACGTCACCGATTTCCGTCTGTCAACAACATTAAATTACATACAATATACAGATGTTACCACACTTACTGCTTCCCATCATAATTTAGACATTCTGATTAATGAAACCGAACAGGCAGTTAGAACATGTGTACAAATGGATGTGTGCTAATAAATTTTTATTGAACCTGACAAAGTCATCTTATATAATTATTATAAAAAACATATAAATACAAAGTATCAAATAAAAGTTGTTAATGCTACTCTTGCAAGGGTGACTAAAGTTAAAATGATTGGCATTAATTTCGACGAAAAACTAAATTTCAAAAGTCACGTAAAACATCAAATTCAAAATATCAAGATTTCTCTTCATATTATTTAAACTAAAAAAAAGACTTCCTCGAAATGCACTCCTTACCTTGTATTATTCTTTCATCCATCCGCAGTTATTATATTGCTTTACAACATGGGTTAGCTCAAAAAACATATAAAACATCCTTTAGAAGTAATTCATAAAAAATGTCTGCGACTCTCTCTCCAATAATGGCAACAGACAGTCACACTTCCTCAATATTTTAAAGAGCTAAATACTTTAAAACTAAATGACTTATACAAATCCAATGTTATTGTCAATATGTCCAAAGCTATCAATATAAATCAACATACATCACCTATTCAAAGAGCAATCACTTCCCATCAAATACACCATCATTATAAGAACAGACTGTACAGGGATTTTATATACAAACCAAGCTATACAATGAAAACTGCAGGAAATGCATTCCCTTTCAAAGGAGCAGATGTATGGAAGACAATTCCCATAACTATCAGACAGGCCTCATCACTAACTGTATTCCGCAAATCATTAAAAAAGCAATTCATTAGCTCCTACTGATGTATACGTTCACTACTGCCATTTTTACCATTGTAATTAAGTTCCCATTTTATAATTAACTATCTAAAATGTACTAATTTCATTAAGCACTTTTAATTTTATAACTTTTCCTTTTTATATTATATATTTCTCCTAAATATATAATAAGTTATTTAATTTAAAATTATGTAAATTATTATTATTATTATTATTATTATTATTATTATTATTATTATTATTATTAACCCTTAACAGGTAGGATAAAATATTTGTATCGTAAGTGGTAGGGTGGGTCAAAATGACCCCTGTGTAATAAACTTAAAATATATGTGTTTTTATTCCACATAAAGCAACTTTGAACTTTCACTTATATCAGATTATCTTGTTCATAGCATATCGACTTGAAAAATCGCTATGGATCATTCTGACCCCACCCTACCTGTTGAGGGTTATTATCGTTGTTGTTGTTACTATTGTTATTATTATTATTATTATTGTTGTTGTTGTTACTATTGTTATATTATATTATTATTGTTGTTGTTGTTACTATTGTTATTATTATTGTTGGTGTTATTACTATTGTTATTATTATTGTTGTTGTTATTACTATTGTTATTATTATTATTATTATTGTTATCTCTATTACTATTACTTATCACGTTAACTTTCATATTGAAATAATAA
Organism: Bathynomus jamesi; assembly: GCA_023014485.1. Taxonomy (NCBI): domain Eukaryota; kingdom Metazoa; phylum Arthropoda; class Malacostraca; order Isopoda; family Cirolanidae; genus Bathynomus; species Bathynomus jamesi. Next base: position 101,446 of record JAJOZX010005161.1, read on the forward strand.
ACTAAATCCTATTAATTTTGCCTAAAAGTCACCATGGTTCCAATAGCATATTCAAATTAGAATACTGTGAATATTATTAATGGCATATCAAATATTTAAATTGTACAGGGTAAGCCACATAAAAGCGGCCCAAAGAAAATTTTACACATAAAAAGAAATATGAAATTTTCTTGGGGCCGCTTTTATGTGGCTCACCTGTAAAAAAATATTTAATATTTTTAATTTAATATTTATGAATTTTACGTATACTTTATAATGGCTTCGAAAGACAGTTCAGGATCGACTTGCGGTCGACCCTTCTGCAGCATCCAGCCTCGTTTGTGGAATTTGGTGGAGGAAAGAATCGGTTTCCGCTCTCCTCATACCCTCGTAGGTAACGACACATAGCTGGTCAGAGACTTTGCGCAAGAGCCCGTCCAGCTGGTTCTTAAAATTGTGCAGACTGGTGTGTTGAAGGTTCGTCATTTCTTTTGGCAGCACGTTAAAAAGTTTCGGGTCTCGTATTCTGAGGGTATTTTCCACCGTCAGTTCCATGGCCCCCTGTCCCACTGCAGCTAGGACAGTACAGAATCTGCCTCTTCTCTCATTCCACTATGTTTCTGTTTCATTTCTAAGATTTAGAACACAACCCTCGAGTATTTTCCATATGTATGTTATTGTGTATTAGAAAATTAGAAAACATCAATGTACATATCTGTAAATCACAAATTTGGTAGCTAAGTTGTTGCTTTCAGTTACTGAGCAGCTGCGCTAGAAAAAAAAGGTGTATACTGTATAGAACAATAGGACATGAATAAAGTAGGCAAAAGGAAGAAACTAATATCTCGTTACATTTTCTATAGTGGTGGGATAGTAAAAATTGCGTTGATTCAATTCACAGTTCTTTTATTTGATTGCTAATAATGTAGGAATAAATGCTACCAGTAGAACTGGACTATTTCATGATACTTTTTGACCACACCCTAATGAAAATAATAAAAACAGTCAAATACGCATTTTTATTTATAATAAAATATGTGTGACGACATGTATGCGGCAACATCAGGAACTCGATGCTGACCAAGCTAAATATAGCCCATTCCAGCCTATAACGCAGCAGACTTCCAAGCACCATCACGTCGTTGTCAGTGGCCCAAATTTAATTTTTCATTGCTTTTATTTATTTTAATATTATTTACCTTGTAAACTATAAGAACAAACAAAAATGGTTTTTATTCACTTTAAAAGTAGCGAGTAGCGAGTAGTGGTTGGAATTCCTCTCAAATGTAGCGCTCCCACTGCCGTCGCTGCTTTTCCTCAAAAGCAGTGGCGCCGCTACTCCCAACACTGGACTGAGTAATACTCAATTATAGTAGGGGTAAACTCTTCCATAATTTTAGCATGATGTTTGCTTTTCTGATGTGGAAACTCCTCCAGATAATTCCCATTATTTTCTAGCTGTTGTAATTTTAATGTTATACTGTTCTCTGAATTCTACATCCGATGACGTTTTTACTCCAAGATTCCTGACCTGTGGTTTAGTGTTATCTGTTTGACTTGCAGTGTTTTGTACCCTTTGTTCTGTAGCTCCTTCTTATTACCATATCTTATCAGGTGGAATACTTTTGTGGAACTTCTTCTGCCAACCTGAACAATGTTTCAATGACGTTTTGCAATTTTTCTATCACCTTCATTTCATATTTCATTGCATATCATTGTGTCTTCTGTGAAACACGACACGACATTCATTAATATCTGCATCAATGTCTGCAATCACTATTATAAATAGCAAAAGAATAATACTGTACCTTGTGGGACAGTGCAGACGACTTCTGAGACTTCATATTTGACTACCATTTACTATCACTACCATTCATTTACGACCATTATTTTTTGGCCAGAAAATGAAATATCGATCGCCCCATCATTCCAGTAATCCTGTGGTCTTAAGTTTGTGTGCTACAATTCCAGGATTACATTTATCGAAGGCTTTAGCAAAGTCGGTATAATTACATCTATGTTTTGACATCAACGGAATGTTTCCAGCACTTTCTCTTGGTAATTAAAACTGTGATAGACATGATCTTCCAACCCTGAAGCCAAGTTGGTTCGGATTGAATAAATCTTTTTCTTGTAGGTAATAAGCAACTTTTCCTCTAATAACACGTTCGAAGCACTTTATAAAGTGGGAGGTGAGAGCTACTACCCAATGGTTCTTAGTCATTGCTCTGTTGCCTCCTTTGAATAAGGGGGCAATATTCGCGTTCTTTAATGAGTGGAATTTGTCCTGAGTCAAGTGTCACCATATCAAGTATAGCGGCCTGACAATACTCCCTTTGCATTTATTCTATATATATATATACACAAACGGAATAGATTTATTAATTCAAGAGTGAGAATTAATTCATTTTTTAATTTTCAGAAAAATAATTTTCTCTGATCGGACATTTTGTATTTGAGTTTTTTCTTGGCAATAATTGTGACTAATTATTTTGCCATTATAAACGTTCATAATTAGGTAGGCCTCGTATTAATGTAACTCAGTATTATTAATTATCATTATTGTTATTATTATTATTATTATTATTATTATTATTATTATTAATATAATAAATGAAAAATAGGTTTTTATTTTTAAATGTAAATGTATTTGACACCCACACACACACATATATATATATATATATATATATATATATATATATATATATATATATATATATATATATATATATACGTGTGCGCGCATACCCACATAAGCGAGGTACCGACATTTTTTGAGTCATATATCTAAAAAACCCATTAACCAGACTTAATTTAACCTAACCTAACCATACTGCCATGGAACCGAGAAGGGCGTGATATGTGTTTCGAACAGTGATTTCTGATAAGTCATGAAATAGCGAGGTTTACTCACTAACCTAACCTAACCTAATCAAACGTCAATTAATTTAACCCAGCATAACCTAACCTAATCACGACCAACATATCTTTCTTCCGACAGTAAAAATGTTTCAAAATTTTTTATATACATTTTTTAATGTCCCGAGGTACCAAATTTGTTTGTTTTACAAAAAATACCTCATTACAGCTGTGAATTACCACACACACTCGGCCACATTATGCTCAGTTGCCTCCCCCCCCCCTCCACCCCCCACACACACACCCTTCATACATTAATTTATAAATGATGAGAAATTTTGTAATTGTAAAATGTAAAGAGTTTTGACATTTATTGGGAAACTTCATGTATTCTTCTTGATGTCAAAATCTAGAAATTGAGCCCCCAAAAGTGAACGAATAATGAATTTGACTTCTTATTTAGAATTCATAAAATATAGGTCGAATTTTATTATTACTTCACTTTCAAATTCACATTCATATTAGAGTGGACAAGTTTTATATATGATCAGTGGTTCACCAGCCATCAACAGGAAAAACAGAAATAACCACGACATATATATATATATATATATAAAACTGGGTTTCAAATGTTAAATTTCTTGTTAAAATAATGATTAAACTATGATTATTATTATTATACCCATACCTGAAAACTTTCACGTACGTTTTGACAACGGTTTCTGTATGCACACTAGACATACCCATACACACTCTTTCTCTCTACCTATATATATATAATATATATATATATATATATATAATCAATGTGTTTAAGACATGTGTCAACAGATTCAGTTTGTTTGAGGAGTGGTTTCACTATTTTACCCAGCGCACCGCTCTCCTCATAACCATTACCCATTCAGGATACGAATAGCCAAATATATTACTGAGGGTCAACGTACTGACAAGGCTTCGTACGTGGCTTATCACCACTGGTAGCGACTGATAAGCAACAAAATAAAACCTTTTCATTATCTTTTCGAGCTTAATATAACTTCATACAGAAAAGCTAAATATTAAATTAAGTCTTAATCAAAGCATTCGCGAATGCGTAATTAAAACTCCAATTTTTGACAATCATTAATGGCTGAATTGAAATCGAAAGTTTGACGACTGTATCATTTTAGGGTCAGAGAAAGGATTCGAAAGCGCTTCTACAGACCGTAAAAAGAAGAAGACGAAAAAAATAATACATCGATTTTTGTCGAGAAATGTTTGAATGAATATAAAGGAAAATAATTATGAGAAATATAATGGCAAAGAGCTGCTTGGAGAAGGTCGCTTGAAGCTGTTGGTAATGGAACCCATTTTACCTCATAATAGGTCAAGAAATGCAGAAGAACCCTCGCGTGGGTTTTCATAATTATTTCGTGAGTTAAATGGAATACTTTATTTTGAAGTAATGATGTGAATATTTCATGCACAATATACAGGGTAACACAGAAACATAGGTGCATATATACATTATTTAATTTACTTTAAAGTATAACTATATATATATATATATATATATATATATATATATATATATATATATATATATATATATATATATATATATATTAGTATAACTGAAATATATATATTTACTTAGACAACCTGAATTTTTGATATTTGAGTAAAGTTACCCAGTCACCTAAAAAAAAGATCATGTAGGCCTATGTTAACTAACAGTTTGTAAGGCCCTTCTTCATTTGTCAGACAATATTTAAAGTTTTAATTAGTATTCCCTTTTTCATTTGTAACTTTGAACATTTTAATGTGTTCACTTCTAGTGTAATGGTGAACGTTTTGATTAGTAATCGCTTCCAATGTTAATGGTCAACGTTTTAATTAATATTCCTCTCTCTCTCTCTCTCTCTCTCTCTCTCTCTCTCTCGGGGCGTGCTATAATTTTGAACGTCTTAACTAATACTCGCTTTTGTTTTAATTTTAAAGAGTCTAGTTAGTATTCTGTTCTAAGTAAGCTTTTACACCTTATAATGTAAAATAATGTAAAAACTCGTTTCTTTACGAGCTTCAACATTTTTTAGTTTTCGGGTCGTAATCTGAAAGTAGTTTGGATCCGATAATTCTAATTCCGTCACCACCACTGATGCTAATACCAATACAACCACTGATGCTAATACCAATACAACCACTGATGCTAATACCAATACCACCACTGATGCTAATACTAATACCACCACTGATGCTAATACTAATAAATATTTACATGAGTAAATATTAAAAGGTTTTAAAAAAGTTTGTTTAAAAAAAATTCAGTAATTCAAAGTTTGGAAATGATCTTAACGAGGAAATTACCTTCAAAATTCAATAATAAATCTGTGAATATATATATATATATATATATATATATATATATATATATATATATATATATATATATATATATAATATATAATGGTAATATATAGAGGAGATTAAGGATCCGGACATATAACGTAACCTACATAATAAAAAGGAAAGTTGACAGGAAGTAGAAGCGGAGAAACAAAATGAGGAAAAAACAAGATGACAAGAATGACGGAACAAAAATGTAAAAAGATGACGAAATAACGAAGAGAATTAAAGAAAATAAAAATGAAGCTCAAGGCAATGAATGAAGATGAAAAAAAAATGAAAGTGAAATGAACTGAAAATAAAAAATAATAATAAAAAACCAAATAAAACCAACGGAAGTGAAAACGAATTTGAAAAAAACCAAAAAAAAAAAAAACCAAATGCAAATGATGGAATGATTGGATCCCCCCCCCCCCCAAACGTTGTAACAACGTTAAAGCCTAAATAAAGCTTAAGAACCAAATTAAAAAAAATAAAGTAGCCTAAATTTCACAATTATTTGTCATTCTAAATTCTAAATTGTAAAACCAATAGATTTATTTTGTTTTAAATTAAGGTTATTCAATTCAATTTAATTGAATTGAATTCAAAAATTCTAAATTTAAAAATAATAATAATAATTTCTTGTATATTAAACAACATACTAACCGGCAATATATATATATATATATATATGATACACACAGACCATGCATGGAACAAGGAACTCTTCTGGGAAAATTAAATCCACTATAGTCCGAATAAGTAATGGTAAATGACAAACACTATAGTTTTATTGAGGTTCTGAATATAGTAGGCTAGGTGTAGTTGTAACCCCTAGATCCTGTCCCAAAGCTGGATCCTATCTGCTTTGCAGATAGCTGGCGAGGGAAGCTATATTTTTGGGGCCTCTTTGCGAGTGACCCTCTTTGCGATTGCCCACGTCGGGCTAACATCATGAAAAAGAAAAACTATAGTATTTGTCATTTACCATTACTTAATCGGACTATAGTGGATTTAATTTTCCCAGAAGAGTTCCTTGTTCCATGCACGGTTTGTGTGTATCATGAAAAAACCTCAGGGGACCATTCTGAGTTGAATCCCATATATATATATATATATATATATATATATATATGCGCCTTGGTGGTGTAGTGATTAGCATCGCTAACTGCGAATCTACCGGCGCCGGGTTCAATTCTCGTCGAAAGCAGTTGGCGCGCAGTTTATCCAGTTGTTCATCCTTCCTAAAAACAATAGGTTGGTAGATAAATGGGTACCCTGGGTGGTCTAGTGGTTAAGACACTGGGCTGCTGATCGGGGGGTCGTGAGATCGAGTCCAGAAAAGGACTTCGTAACTTCTGGCCACCCGTGGTGGGTCGAGGTTTGGATTCCACGTTAAGCTGTAGGTCGACGGTGAAGCAACACTCTTAACATTCGTCAGAATGAACAAATCGGACGGGAGCAAAACCAAGGTTAACCAAAGTGTATATATAACCAATCTTTTACATTTAGGTGGGGCAGTGGGGCAATATACTATCCGAATATTTTAGTTTCTCATGTGGGGTGAGGCAAGGTTCTTTGCTCTGTTGTTTAATGTGTATATTGATGGATTAATTGCTTTACTTAATAAGGCAACAGTTGGATGTTGTGTGTGTATATATATATATATATATATATATATAGCTTAACACAAGGACAAATAACTTGACCTATGCCGATGATATGATGTTAGTAAGTCCTTCTGTTAAAGGTCTGGAGTATCTGTTAAAAGTCTGCGAATTATATTCGCAGAAACATGATATTCTTTAAAATGTTACAAAAACTAAGGTTATGCAATTCCATCCCAAAACCTTTAATCAGCCAGCTGACATTAGTTTCAAAATGAGAGATGAAGCAATAGAGGAAGTACAAGAATTTAAGTATCTGGGTCAAATTATCACCAGCTCCTTGAGCGATGACTCATTTATAAGAAAACAATATCGAAGCCTCTGTGGTAAAGTGAATATGACTATAAGGAACTTCCGATTCTGTGCAAGTGAAGCTAAAGACATTCTCTTTTGTACTTCCTGCAGTAATATGTAAGGAGAACAACTCTGGGTGAATTATAAAAAAAGGTCCTGGCAGAACCCTAAATTTGCTATACAACAGATCTTTTAGACTCCTATATAAATTACACCCCGAAGATGCTCAGCTTCGCAAATGTTTGCTAACTACTCGTACAATGTCTCAAGCTTCCCGGAGAAAACAAAACGTGCTCAATACATTCTATTGTTAGTTCGTATTATTAATTTTTGTCATATGGACTAATAGTCTGACAATAAACTTTTCATTTTCATATATACAGTATACACACACACACACGCACACACACACACACACACACACACACACACACCACACCTTGGTTTTGCTTCCGTCTGAGTTATTCATTCTCATGAAGGCCAACCTTGTCACTCTACCTTAGACCTACAGTTTAACGTGGAATCCGAACCATGCCCCACCACGGGCGGTCAGAAATTACAAAGTCCTTACCCAGACTCGACCTCACGACCTCCCAATCAGCAGGCCAGCGTCTTAACTATTAGGTTACCAAAGGTACCCATTTATCTACAACCCAATTTTTATTGTGTGGGAGGATGAACAGCTGTGTTTTGCTACACGCCGCCTGCCATCACCGAGTCTCGGGGCCGATGGATTCGTAGTCAGCGATGCTAACCACTACATCACCGAGGTGCATATGTAATATATATATATATATAATTTAGTGGTGGACCGGATATCCGCATCATTTTTAACATCCGCATCCGCACTTCTGACTGCGGATGTTATGCGGATATTACCTCTAATAAATTATGCAATTTACAATTAAATTAGCTTATAAAGTAGCTTATAAGGCCCAGTCATGCACATTTCATGAAAAGTATTAATTATTAATGAACAAACATATATATAAACCTCAAAGTATAAATACCTGGTAACACAGAAAATTGAATGAAACTTGTTTTATTGAATTTTCTGTGGCTGAAACTCTTGAGAAAGTTATTATTTTTATCATAATAAAAACATTAATATTAATTTTAATTCTTATGCATTGCCTGCCATAATAGTAATATCACGAAACTTGAAAAATTATGTCATATATTCATAATTGTATATTATATTGATAGATTAACTAAATATCCGTATCCGCATCCGCGGATAATGAAATTAAAAATCCGCATCCGCATCCGCAGATGTTGAAAAACTTACATCCGGTCCACCACTAATATATATATATATGAAAATTATTTCACGAAAGTAACACGTAAAAAATATTTATGATGAATAAAACCACGTGGTTTTATTCATCATACAGGGTGTCCCATAAGTCCGGCATCATAGGAGAAATTCATATTTTTCTATTTCTACAAACCATAACTCATATTTTTCTTATGTTCGGGATGCCAATTTCCCGTCCACCATTCTGTTCAGTGACGAGCTGTTTTTTATGGAAATGGTGAGGTAAATCGACAGAACATCCGCTACTGGTCTAAAAACAACCCTCACTGGTATACCTCTTCAAAGGAACAAGGTGCATCTCGGGTGATGGTATGGTGTGGCATTTGGAAGGATCGCATCATAGGCCCCCTCTTTTTCGATGAACATGTCACTGGAGGCACCTACCTACGTATGCTCAAAGAAGAAGCATTTCCCATTGTCTTGAACGAAGAAGGAAATTTTCCAACATGATTCCAGGAAGACGGCGCTCCTGCACATTACAGCACCCAATAAGGGAATACCTGTACCAACAATTCCCTGGTCATTAGATAGGACGTCGAGGGCCTGTGGAATGGCCAGCTGCTAGAAGCCTGGATCTCACGCCACTAGATTTTTATCTCTGGGGCCACTTGAAAGCGCTGGTATACGCAGAGAAAATTAGGAGTGTTGAACATTTGCGGCAGCGCATTATTGGGGCATGTAACACCATTACTCCTGACATCATTCACCGTGTGCTTGCTGACTGGGTATCACGTCTGAATTTGTGTATTGAAAACAATGGTGGACATATTGAGCACGTTCTGTAAATAAAAGCTTTTGTTTTGCCTTTTTTATTATTTTTCCTACGATGCCGGACTTATGGGACACCCTGTATATATATATATATATATATATATATATATATATATATATATATATATATATATATATATATATACTATGGTATTTGTCATTTACCATTACTTATTCGGACTATAGTGGATTTAATTTTCCCAGAAGAGTTCCTTGTTCCATGCACGGTCTGTGTTTAACATATATATATATACATATATATTAAGTATTTGGGTCAAACTATTACCAGCTCCTTGAGTGATGACTCGGATATAAGAAAACAATCTCGAAGCCTTTGTGCTAAAGCGAATATGACTATAAGGAACTTTCGGTTCTGTACAAGTGAAGCTAAAGACACTCTTTCGTACTTTCTGCAGTAATATATACGGACAGCAACTCTGGGTGAATTATAAAAAGGTTCTGGCAGAACCCTAATTTGCTGTTTAACAGGTCTTTTAGACTCTTACATAAATTACCTCCGAGATGCTCAGCTTCGCAAATGTTTGCTACCCACAATATCCCGATCTTTCCGGAGGTAACAATCTTGGTACGAAAACGTCTGTCTGTAGCTCCACTTAACTTCGATATTACTGTATTATTTCTAATCAATTGTGTATATATATTTCTATCCTTAGTATGGAACTGTCATTGTATTATAATATTTGTCATATGGACTATAGTCTGCCAATAAACCTTTTCCTTTTCCTTTTCATATATCTTTGGTTTCACTTCCGCCCGAATTGTTCATTCTGACGATGTTGCTTTACAAAATATATATATATATTTATATATATGTAGGGGCGTAGCATCGGAATGCACAAATGGGCACGGCCTTTCCCCCCTCCAATTCGTCGGTAAAATCTATGAGAGAGGAAGGCGAGCCAGTTCCATAAAACAAGGAGTTCCAAGTTTTTCATTACTTGTTTTCTCTTCTTTGCAAGTAAATTCGCAGAATTTAATGAGACGTCATCATGACGTCAGACACTAAAAATCTACCATGCTGAGTAACACCAAACGATGTAAACGAAATGAAAAGTTGTCGTTCATTTGAAGGAAATACTGAAAATGACGCTTCATGCGCTATGTTGCTGGAAAAATAAATTATTACCACGTTTCCTTAGTCACCTGCTAAAGAGACGTCGCATTTCAGAAATTACAGTGTTCATTGTTAAGTTCTATATGTATAGGGTGATTCATAAGTCCTGGCTCATATGTATTTATTGTATAGTTATTTTTGATGTTTGGGTTCTGAATCACCCTGTATAGCGAGAGCGACGTGTTATTATTTTTTAATGGTACTGAAAAGTAAATTTATTTAAAATATAATCCTGAAATTGATCAAATAATGTAAAAAAACCTTTCTTTTGACATATCTTAGGGTGTATGAATTTTTAGTGTTGATTATACAGGGTGTCCATGAAATAATGGTGCAAAAATAACTGGTCATTTTTCTTACTAATCAATATGTATACAATATATCTGGTTGTGTGCATTTCCAAACTGTCCAAGTTTAGAACTCATTAGACCATTAGCAAGATACTCTTGTCGAATGGATCCAGTGACCCAGGGCCGGATTAAGACCTTTAGAGGCCCTAAGCACTTAAAAGATTTTGGTGCCCCATATATATGTAATTCAAAATATAACAAAAATAAACCGTAAAATAAAATTTATTTTTTGAAATGAAACAAAACTTACAGTAAGATGGAAAATAATGTTTATTTTTGTATACTTCCACTTCATTTATATTACAATCTAAATTCTTTTATACTGTTATGACAATAGATAAATAAATTATAAAATAAAGATACGTGTATGATAAAATATTGTTATATATACAAATAAAGTACACTTCATAGACTTACCCTAGAGAAGAAGAGAGAGCAACAGATAAACTTCTTCAACGCTAATTAACTTAGGTCAGTATATCTTATTATTATAATGGCCGTGATAAACATCACTTGATACAACAGCAATATAGAGAGTTTATAGTTTCTTTTATTTTAATATTAATTTATATTACAATTCTATAAACCTAAATCTTTCTGTAAAACAATACCAAATGATTATGTAAAATATATATTTAATATTATATGCACAAATCACACGTTCAGAATAACTTCCTATAGCACACGAAAATATTTAATCTATATGTATTTTTAATATGGCGCTCAAAGATTTGATATAAACAAAATAATAACGCAAAGCGTAAAGTGTGTGATTACAACGAAATATATTTATTCTCTCAAAAGGGTTGTTGTTCACTACAAATTCAAACAATGAAAAAAAATAAATACTATATATGAATATATATAATTCAGTTTTCAACAGCTTATAGGCTATAAGCCGCGATTATAATAGTATAATAAATCCATGGTAAATCCGACAATGGAAAATTTCTGTGGTGCCCCCTTCCCTTGATGCCCTAAGCACGGGCTTATTTTGCTTAATGGTTAATCCGGCCCTGCAGTGACCCCTGTTTCTTTGACGGAGTTCTGCCAGACTACTGGGTTTGTCGCAATATACAAGCGTTTGTTCAGTCAGGTGATTGAGGTGGCCACGCTATTAGTCCACCACGGCCTATCCAGCGCTGATGAAAGGTTGCCTCTAGAAAGTTGCAAACAACAACGGGCGTAAGGGAAAGTCACTTCATCTTGTTGAAAAATTACACTTCTTATGTCAACTAACAGCCCTTAGTTGGGAAAAATCTTTATAACATGTTAAGAATAGTGCGCTCCAGTCACGGTATGATCGTTAAAGAAAAATGGACCGATTATGTAGTCCCGTGACATAGCACACCAAAGGTTAACCTTTGGTAAATCCCGTTCATATTGATCTGTTTCAGCGCTGGAAAGGCCACTTCGATCGCCCGACGTAGCCCCTTTGGACATTTAACTATGGGGTTATTAAAACACTTGTATATCATGACAAACCCAGGTATTTGGCAGAACTCCGTCAAAGAATCAGAGATTATTGGATCCATTCCACGAGAGCTTAAATGAAGTTTGAGTGTCAAATACAGAGTACAGACTGTAGCGTAGAATGATGGTCATCATGTGGAAATGATTAAATGTGAACAGTTTAAAAATGTAAATAATCATATATGTATATATGTGTATATATATACACACACACACACATTAATTAATAATAATTAATGAGAAAATTATGATTAATTATTATTTTTGAAGCATTGTTTCTCGGACATCCATCCTCTTATATTCGCTTGAATAGGCTAAACACAAAACACACGTAGACAGTTAATTTCATTCTTTATTTTAACTGCAACTATTGATGAGAACCAACTTCGTCTAAGTATGCCTTTCAACCTTCAAATGCTCCGTGCGATGATTCCTCATTTCACGAAGGTCAAGCTTGTAAAATAGAATAAAAAATTTAAATACTTCAGACACCAGTTCTGGATACTCACTTTTCCGTGCTATCCAAAATGTACCTAAGTCTTCTGACGGGAATGACTACTGTAGGGTCTTGTCAGAAGAATGTTCAATCAGTTTATCGTGTAGCTTCTTGCAAGTTCGGCAGACTCTACCACCCTTTCATTGATTAAGTATCCACTTCTTACCAAGCTTTTCATCATCACTTGGGAAATAGTTCGAGAGCTGTTTTTACAGCCGAAGTACGTGGAGCATTATTATTTAGGGAAAGGGGGTCATGAATTAATTTTTATGTCAAAAGGGGGTCGCCAACACAGAAAAGGTTGAGAAACACTGCTGTAGGGCCTAAGCCTAACATGGATTAGTATAAGATCGTTTAGAATTTTTACATGCAAAGGGAGACATTTTCCATCGTTTTCATAACATTTAGCAATTAGCTAATCGGCTTTGTAATTATCTACAGGGTGTCCATAAAGTCATACATCATAGGAACATAAGCAATGGCTATTTATTTATGTCTCCATTAGGCCAAATATGTTGAAGAACATTCAAAGAAACCTGCTTTTTCGTTTACAAACTTGTTTTGAGAATGGTGGGAATCATTTCGAACAAATAAATAAGAAAAAAATAAAAAATTAACAAAATATGCCCAGTAAAGCCTAAAGCGTAAGGGCCAAATTAAATAAAATAAATAGTCGAGCTTCACAATTATTCATGCCATTGTAAATTAAAAAGAACGTATTTATTTTATTATTAATAATAAAGGTTATTCAATTCAATTCAATTAAATTAAAAAAATAAATGTTTTTTTTCCTATGATGCGTGACTTTATGGACACCCTGTACATATTTGGTTTGAAATATAAGTGAAGCTGAAAAAGTTTAATTAAAGTGAAGCATTTTACATATTTAAAATGTACATACATAATATTCTTTCATTTTTATAACATACAAAAAGTAGTCTATTGAAACTAGATGTTTATTTTCTATGTGAACGGATTTCCTATCTGACAGAGGAGGGAAAAAACACGCACACAAAATTAAACGAGCAAAAAAAATGTTGCAAATGTATATACACACACACACACACACACACACACACACACACACACACACACACACATATCTCTCTTGTGAAAATGCCTGCGCAATAAATATAACGGTTTTGGTATCAGCGGGTTTGCTTTGTCGATCAACAACAAATTTCAACCAATTAAAAATAATGACTATTATTATTATATTATTATTATTATTATTATTATTATAAATAAAAATTTACGTTGTACACTTTTCTGTAATGAAATTTTAGTTAACACTTTTAGTTATTATAATCTCTTAATATGTACGATAACGGTACTACCAGAAACTGGTATAATTAAATTCTACTTCCACATAGATTTCGTTGCATCTGGTTGATTGATGGATTAATGATTCGTAATCCCTCTGGTCGTTGCAGAATAAAAAAAATGGCGGCTGGAAAAAAATTTTACTAACTGTGAAAAGGGCATGATAGTAGGAGCACGTTTGGTTGTTGTCTCAGTATTAAAAGTCGCGTGTGCTTGCCCCTGCATCTCTAGGAACAGTTCCCAAGGTTTATGAATACGTGGAAAGAAATGAAGAAAAATAAGCACAGTAGTGTTCCCATTATTCTTTCCAACTCCAGCTTCACTCGAGCTTTTGCACTGGTTGGTGTTATGAAGGACTTTACTACAGTTCCTAAAACATCGTTTTGACTGATACTGGTCTTTGCAAACTATGTTAAGTTCTGAACAAAGATTTGATGCAGCACTCTTTGGTTCATGCTTCACAGCTGGTATTACGGTTCATCTCTAGCATTATGTCAGTATTGCTTTACGCCCACTATATTGCTTATTTAAGTCAGTTTTTTTTTATTTCCTTCCATGCACGAATAACCTTGAGGACTCTTGCTCGAGATACAGAGGCACCTACAAGGCTTTTAATACTGAGACACTAACCAAACGGGCCCCCCTACTATCATGCCCCTTTCACATCAGTAACATCTTTTCCAAGCACAGTATTTTTACTTATTCCACAAGAACAGAAAAAAACAGTATGACATATTAAGATAGAGGATGTTCTCAATATTATATCCATTCACACATCAATTTAGCAAAGTATATAAAGCCAGTAATGATATCAGAAAATATAGCATCGAAAATGAGAATGTCTCCATTTTTTCTATTCAACATCTCTCTCTCTCTCTCTCTCTCTCTCTCTCTCTCTCTCTCTCTCTCTCTCTCTCTCCCTTTGATTTAAGCAAGTGATCACGAAGAAGTCGCAGTAAAAACCGACGAACGGTACCAAGACCTAATCGCGAGCAATTTGTGGCTCAAATGAAGACTGACGAGAGGGACGCTTGATTGCAACAAAACAGTGCCTAGTGCCAGGGCCCACACAGCGGAAACAACAATGGAAAAGTTGCGTGCATTTTATGGCGACCGACTTATCACCACAGATCCGTGGCCTTCTCGAGCCACAGTATTAACACCGTCCTATTTCTTTCACCGGGTATACCACAAAAGAAGAGTTTGCTCGAATAATTCAAAAGACCTCAATACGACGAAGAGCGATATTGACACGTGGACCGCGAGAGTAGCAGAAGAGACTTTAAAGCATGTGAGGACATACGCGTCGACGTGTCCAAGAGGGAAGCGAACGCTACCACCATCTTCTACAGACCTAAATATTTTACTTTTTTTCACTAAGGTGTATTTTTTTAACGCTTTTAAAATCATTTCTTTGTTCTCGCGAAATGGCGTTGGACACTCTCTCTCTCTCCTACCGACGTATTCCAGGTACTTTATCGCGACTTTTTTGTGATTATTCGCAAAAATGAACTATATTTAAAATGTGGTGGTATGTCCCGTATAGGACCCGAAAGAGGAACCTCCAGACTATAAAATAACTGCAAGAATCCATTAATTTTTTAGTCTAGACGTGCGTAGCTTTTGGTGTACCCTGTTGATGGCAAACAAATGATGACAATAAATGAAAACACACACACACACACCACACATATATATATATATATATATATATATATATATACAGGGTGTAACAAAAGTCCGTTCTCATAGGGAAATAAGATATAACAGAATTGAACGAGAAAATAGTTTTAACTATACATTACAAACAATACAATCAACTTACCAATTAACCCAGTACATGATCAAATTGCATTCCACGTAGCCGTTGACACACATTTCTACTCGTCTTTGTAAGCTGTCGGTTATCGTCACGATCAATTCTGTTATAAATTATTCCCTATGAGAACGGATTTTGTTACACCCTGTATATATACATCCCTTATTGATTACTGAATGTGTTACAAACTGCAAGTAAAAATGAGAACGATTACGAGCGCTTTCATCTTTTACATGACCTTCTCAAGGTCTTGTAAAAAGCTCTCGGAATCGTTTTTAATTTTGTTGTGGGTTGTATTGCATATATACTATATATATATATATATATATATATATATATATATAAAGTAGAATGTCTTACGTAATTATAGGACGTTGATGAAGGGCCCGCGAGCGCCCTCTAGTGAACAGAACTAAAAATACATTACAAAGCGAAAGAAGAAACAGCAAAAATGGACGCTAAAACATGAAAGGGGTAAAAACGCAGATTGTTGATGAGTTTCTTCGACGATTCGCGACGACTTTGGGCAGCACGCAACGCACGGAATTTAGTCCACGAAGGCCCGCCACTGCGAGTTTACCTGCGTTCTATTTCGGCTCGCTCGCGTGACGACGTTCCAGGAAGGTTTAAATATTTATTCGGGAATCGATCTGACTGACTGACGCCTTTTCATTCCAGTGATAAGAATTGATCGTCGGAAAAGTTGTGTTGTGGTTTGGCGTTGGGTAAAACGCTTTCAAAAACACGGAATGCGAAAGGGTTGTAATTATTGGTTTCTCTCTCTCTCTCTCTCTCTCTCTCTCTCTCTTCTCTCTCTCCCTCCACCTCCCTCAGTTATCATTGTTACTCGCTACTGTAATTTTAAGTATGGAGGTTATTTCTAATGTAATTTTAGTTCAATTTAACTTAGAATTCAGGAGTTCGAACTCCCGTCCAGAAAACGTCTTCTGTATTGTACGCACTCCATCGAAACTGGGTCTTACTTTGCTGACTTTGGGAAAGGGGTTTTGGAAGAAAGGGAACGTTTATGAATGTAATTGAACCCTGAGGTCATTTGTTGCATGTTCAGACAAATAAATCGTTGTTATAGGCACTGTGCTCACTCCATAGAAGAGCGGGTTGAGGAACGTGAGGAGGGACAGCATATATATATATATATATATATATATATATACATATATATATAAATAAAGTGACTGACTAAGAGATGGCCCTACAACTGGCCTTCATGCTATGGGTATACGAACCTCCAATCCCGAGTCAAAACTAGTGTGTCGGTGGGCAGCAATTACAGCTGGCAAAACCCCCTTACCCATCCCCTCTTGCAGAACCTTCGAGCTTCCATCTCTCTTTCTCAATTTGTGAACTTTCTTTACTGCGTATCAAGCATCCACAGATACACACCTCCTCCCAGCATACAAACGAGCCCAAAAATCTTCACTCAAAAGAAGAATCCATTTAGGAAGGTACACAATTTTAAATAGTTCATGTCATCATCGCAACCTTAGATTTTGAGACTATTAACATTTAGGCTTGATTTTGTACTCGTATTTAATGACAAGTAATCTAATTAAAGCTTTCTTGTCTGATTATATTATGTCGTTGCAAGCATAACTGCTTTTCGGGCAAAATCTTTGCGATTCAGTTCAGTTTTTACAATAGAAAATATCCTGAACTAATCGAAGTAAAATAATAAAAAAAATGGTGTTAAACACCAAAATTGGTCGATTACTTTCATTAATTTCTATTATTACAAATGAAAATTGAGATAATCTTAGAAATAATAGAAAATAAAGATGTGGTAAACGAGAAACGATTAGAATATCAATAATAAATTAATTTTTATTATTACAATTGAAAAATGAGATAATTTTAAAATAAGAGAAAAAAAGAGAAAATGTGGATGATTATATATATTTTCAATGTAATTTAATGGGATTTCAAAATATACTAGAAATTAGTGTAATTTGTGACGTCACCCGATTTAAGATTGTGAATTTTATATATAATATAGACCTAATGTAAATGCAAAAACTTCACTTTTTTCTACGTGAAGGTCAAAATATGATAATAAAAAGCCACTCTAATAGACAGAGTTTATTTCCACAACAGTTTCGATGCCCACTGGCATCCTCTTCGGGTGGATACAGAAAAACGAATCCACCCGAAGAGGATGCCAGGGCATCGAAACTGTTGTGGAAATAAACTCTGTCTGTTAGAGTGGGGTTTTATTATCATAGACCTATGTAATTTTTATTAAAGAAAGATAGCAATTTTTTGTTTAAAAGCCTTTATAGGTGGCACTATATATATATATATATATATATATATATATATATATATATATATATATATATATATATATATATATATATATGCAGCTGGCATACAGTACGCCAACTCGCTCCCCAAAACAGGGTACTGCTTCAGATATGCAGTCCTTATCTACAATGATAAGGAAATTCTATTGAATATCTTGTATGCTATTTACTAACTTAACAATATATATATATATATATATATATATATATATATATATATATATATATATATATATGACCTGCTATAACGCGCGTTCGGAATTACGCGATTTATTTTTTAACCCCATGAAAATGTTATTATACGCATAATTTGAAGTTACGCGGTTTTTAAATAATAAAAAACATAAAAACACGGTACGTAAACTGACATCGAAGAACTGCTAGCGGGACACTCACAGCAATTAATGAACGATGAACTAATGCAGATCGAAGAACAAAGAACAGCAAAGGATTCGGAAAGATGATGATGATGATGATGAACCAGAAGAAGAGACACCGGTAAAATAGCTCACAGCAGAAGAAGAGGCACCGGTAAAATAGCTCACAGCAGAAGAAGAGGCACCGGTAAAATAGCTCACAGCAGAAGAAGAGGCACCGGTAAAATAGCTCACAGCAGAAGAAGAGGCACCGGTAAAATAGCTCACAGCAGAAGAAGAGGCACCGGTAAAATAGCTCACAGCAGAAGAGGCACCGGTAAAATAGCTCACAGCAGAAGAAGAGGCACCGGTAAAATAGCTCACAGCAGAAGAAGAGGCACCGGTAAAATAGCTCACAGCAGAAGAAGAGGCACCGGTAAAATAGCTCACAGCAGAAGAAGAGGCACCGGTAAAATAGCTCACAGCAGAAGAAGAGGCACCGGTAAAATAGCTCACAGCAGAAGAAGAGGCACCGGTAAAATAGCTCACAGCAGAAGAAGAGGCACCGGTAAAATAGCTCACAGCAGAAGAAGAGGCACCGGTAAAATAGCTCACAGTAGCAAAATTGTC
Organism: Bathynomus jamesi; assembly: GCA_023014485.1. NCBI lineage: Eukaryota > Metazoa > Arthropoda > Malacostraca > Isopoda > Cirolanidae > Bathynomus > Bathynomus jamesi. The sequence goes on from JAJOZX010005161.1 coordinate 120,607, forward strand.
GGAAGCATTTTCTATGGCTGATGTCCTCGCAAAACATCTTGCTGATAATGATCCCAACATCGAACGGAGCACCACATTCAATAGAAAATTAGAGGATCTTCTCCGATGCTACAAGGAAATTTATCGGGAGAAAAGGGATCCACGGCAGTCAACGCTAGTTGCGTATTGTAAAGAAGCCAGCTGTTGCTACAACCCAAGGTGACGGTAAAGAAGATGCTCTCGATGTACTTTAACGTTTTTTTTAATTATGCATTTTACATTAACCTTAACCTTTGGTTAGCTTCCGCCCGAATTGTTCATTCTGACGAAGGTCAAGCTTTTCACTCCACCTTAGACTTACAGTTTAACGTGGAATCCGAACCACGCCCCATCAGCAGCCCAGCGTCTTAACCACTAGGCCGCCTAGGGTACCCATTTATCTACCAACCACTTTCTTTATTGTGTGGAAGGATGAACAGCTGGGTTTTGCTGCGCGCCGGCTGCCGTCGGGTCTCGAACCCGGGGCCGATGGATTCGTAGTCAGCGACGCTAACCACTACACCACCGAGACGCTATGTAAATATGTATGTACTTTATTAAGTAAATTTTGTGTGTGTGTAATATTTGTTTTTTATCCATTTCGTATTAATATATTTTAGTAAAAGGAATTAAACAATTAATAATACATTGACTTTAAGGGAAAAACAATTTGGCAAGAACGCATCACGAACTTATAACATTGTTCCTATGGGAAAATGCGCATGTCATGCGCGCGCGCATAACTCGCCGTTTTTCAGGAACGCATCCCACGCGTTATAGCAGGTCCGACTGTACACACACACACACACACACACACACACACATATATATTATATATGTGTGTGTGTGTGTGTGTGTGTGTGGAATAGTGTAGTGTGGAATAGCATTCATGCATGTGAGCGTGCGTGTTTTTTTTTTTATAAAACTTAAATGCTTTCACCAAGATGATGGTAACTTTGCAACTACTCAGGAGGCCCCAGGTTCGAATCCTATTGAGGGAATTTTTGTTTCATATATATATATATATTATATATATATATATATATGATGTAAAAATTTAAATATATGTATATTCATTTATGTACTTTTCGTAAATACAGTCACAACCTGACTAAATCTAAAACTAATTTCGATGTATCTGTAGCTAAAAATCTCATTGCGAGACCAGTAAAGCGAAAAATGTCTAATCAATGTGTGAAATCGCTGTTCGAACGTTGATTTGTTACACTTTGTTAAAGATGAAAGTCCATTTGCATCTGATTTGCATTTGCAACATCACTTGAACCGCTCCAATGGCGAATGCAGTTAGCTACAGACGCATTCACTTTCTTGACCTGTTGTTATACATGCTCTATCGGATTGACTTTTCTCTCGTGGCACTGAAGTGCCTCATCCGTTCGTTGCAGGACAGAATTGAGTCGTCGCGGAAGGAGAAAGTTGTTGGCGGTTTAAATGGAGAGAAAACAATAGAAAAAAATAATCGTTTTTGTTCTCTTATTCAGTGACTAAAAAACTAGTTTTAAAATAGATAGATAGATAGATAGATAGATAGATAGAATTTTGGAACGGGACTTTTATTTTTTTTTTAACTTAGAATTTTAGATGAATTAAAATTTTGATTAAGTTAATCGTGTTGTGCATTTTTTAATTAGAAATAAATTTGTTAATTATTATTAAATTTATTATTAATTATTAATATAGCATTAACCTTTGTGTGTATATAGTATTAACCCTTTACCGACGAAAGGGACGACTTGGTAACGTTTCAAATAAACCCAGTCATAACTTAACTCTCTCATAAATTCCGTCAGTAAGGGTTAACTTACGCATTAATTATAATTCTTGAATAGCTTTAGCTAATTGATAACTAATAATTGATAATAATTAATACTAACTAATCCTTAATTTGGAAAATATATATACACTCACTATTGGAAATAGTATAAATAATTAAAACTCTTAAAAGAATTTTTAAGTTGGAATCGTTTATAGCAATCATTGATTTTAGAAAAGTTGAAAATGGCACTCCTCCTGTGCCAAGAGTAGTTGGCAGTCATGTAAAATGAATCATCATTAGTTTCGACCTTTCTCTTTTCTCAGACTCGATACTTCTTTTAAGCTTTTTTTTTTGTGCAAAACGTCATTTGGAAATTAATATTTATTATACAGGGTGTTCCATAAGTCCCCTTATCTCATATTTTATAAATATATTTATATATAACATGGGGTAAAGGGAGTTATAGGACACCCTGTACTTCGTGATTTTACGTGACTACTGAGCCTACTTTTAGGACACTTTATAAGTTACATGTAACTGAGGTTAACCGATAAAGATAGGTCGAAGGGAAAATTACTTTTGACTAGTAAAATTTACGTTGAAACCGAACTATTTCATTCAGCTGTAAGAACAGACGTATGTGCAGAAGACTGAGATATGAAGTCATTACTCGAAGGGTGAGAGGTTAATTATGAGTAGTTACCGACCGTGCATCCTGTTAACAAGAATTAACTTTTCTTGTAAATGTTGCATGAGGAAAATGTTTATACAGAAATTTATTTTATTCCTTCAATGGCATCAATGATTAATACAATATCTTTTGCATTCGACTTTGACTAAAAAATTCAGGATCTGAACTGGCTCTGAACGCTGGGTGAAAGGTCTGGTAATTGCGTGATTTAATCTCTGTACTAACAGTCGGGGTCATATGAAAAAGAGGACCTACAGCTTAACGTAGAATCCGACCGAAACACCTGTCGCTACATTATCTGAACGCGGGAGTATAATGGTTCCCCCGTCCCCAGACTCAATGTCGCTTAACCTCGATGATCTCGAGGGAGGCGGTGTAACGCCGTGAACATAAGCACGACGAAGCCCGAGGAGGTGGAAGTTCATATAGAAGGCGGCAGCTTTTTACGCTCGTCTTGGTTCGTTAATACATGCATCATCAATGGTACGGAGAATCATTAGCCTGCTTCCTGCACATTTAAGTGCTCGAACTGGTTATATTCCTTTTTCGTTTTGCGGTCTTGCGAAAAGCATAAGAACCCCAGCCGTCTACTAACACGATTATAGATATACAGTATATATATATGTATATATATATGTGTGTGTGTGTGTGTGTGCGTGTGTGTGTGTGTGTGTGTTTTACGTCATGGATATTATGGTATATTCTAACCTTTTTTCACCATTAAAATAATATGCATTCCCCATAACCATTAACCATAACCAAAACTTTATTTTCCTCATAAAAATCTCAAAGATGTAATTTTTAGATGACAATAAAAAATATTAATTTATAAATAGTTTTAAAGGCTCTTTTAAACCTAGAATATAATATTATTTAATAATTTTTAAGTATTAGAATTAACCTTGGATGAAAGGCTGTTCAGAGGTATTTTCCGCATTTAACCGAGACTCGGGTGTTAAAAAGATAACCTTGATTGACTCTTCTTCAACTTCAGGGAATCGACTTTTATATTTTTTTTAACATGAAGGTTTTCATACGTATCGTGTTTTCTTCATAAAAGTATTTCTTATCAAGTTAATAACATTTTGTCAACGTGGGAGTTTATGGACAAGGCTTTTGGGAGTTAGATTAACTTAGGTTAGATTAGATAGGTTACTAGTGTCGATAAAATTTCCTGTCAATGAAGTGCTTGCCCGTCCTTTCCTATAATTAGCATGCCAACCAATCTTTTAGATCATAATATAACTCTCATTTAAAGATAGTTGTATATGACAGTGGTTTTCAACCTTTTCAGATTTGCTTACCACTTTTTACCACTAAACATGCTTCTAAAATCGACATTTTTTAACCCGCGTAAGAACTTGAAAACCTCGATCTGTTGACCACGCAGCCTCCGAGTTTCCAGCGAAAACAAGTTCAGGGCGCGTAACCGTCGATTGTAGCCCATATGCCTAACGGAAGGGATTAACTTTGTGACCCTCGCCTGCACTCGCTCCAGCCTCTCAATATCTTTCCTGAGGGTGGGCGACCAGAACTGCACAGCATACTCCTGGTGCGGCCGAACCGGAGAATTGTGCAGCGAGAGCACAATCTCCTTGTTCCGAAATCGAAATTGCCTCTTGATATAACCCAACAACTTCTGGGCTTTCTTTTCCACCTCTACGCACTGTTTCGTAAACTTAAGGTCGCTGCTAATTAGCACACCCAAGTCCTTTTCCAAATCAGTGGCCTCGATATTACTCCCCAACATGGAGTAGTCCGACTTGGGATTGGTGTAGCTAATGTGCATCACCTTGCATTTACCAAGTTAAACGGCATTTGCCATTTTTAGGACCACTCTCCTATCCTACGTAGGTCCGCACGCAGTTGCTCGATCCCCTTGGCGTCCCAACATTGGCCCCAAGCTTCGTGTCATCAGCGAATTTGGCGATCCTACTGACGATGTCACCGTCGATATCATTTATGTAAATGATAAACAACAGTGGCCCCAAAACGGAACCCTGAGGAACCCCGCTAGTGACAGAGGCCCAACCCGAACTAGCCCCTTTAATTACAACCCTCTGCCGCCTATTCTTCAGCCGGTTTTCAATCCACCTACCTACTTCCCCACCGATACCCAGCGCGCGCACTTTCGCACTTGTACAAGTATAGAGTACAGACTCTATACTTGTACTCTGTACGCTTTACTCTATACTCTATGCTCTATACTCTATATCAGTAATTTTTAACCTGTGGTGCGCAGTTAGGTGGTGCGCCAAAGGATATGAAAACACAGCATGCTAATTGCTACCCACTTTCATGATAATGTTTTCAACGGTGGTATTACAAGTAACCTCTTTCTACGATTTTGGTTAGGTGGTTCCACTTTCCTTACTCAATGGTGATATTTAGGAAAACTTGGAGGAAAAAGTGGTAAGCGAATCTGAAAAGGTTGAAAACCACTGTCATATACAACTATCTTTAAATGAGAGTTATATTTTGATCTAAAAGATTGGTTTTAAATAAAAAAAATAGATTGTTTAACCTCCTTCACAATATTCAAGGTCATATGACGAAGGGGACCTGCAATTTTACATGGGAATCCGAACCTCGGGTCGCTACATAATAATAGGGACGTAGAGGACGATCTCCCATCCAACTACTCTCCAGACCCATTGTTGTTTAACTTCGCTGATCGACAGGAAGTGGTGTTACGACATTGGCCATGACGTAGCCCAAACTGTTTTAAAGACACGAAAACGATGGCGTTACATAGTAAAGAGTTAATAAAAGTTTGGTGAAAAGTCAACTGGGTAATAAATAAATAAATATACAGGGTGACCCATAAGTCCCAATTGGTTATAATTAAAGTGAAAATCCATCTAGCGGAGCTCACACTGCCGTAATGGATTACTAAGGAAAGAATATTTGTTGAGATGATGATATTTTCCACTTTCAATAATCAAGAATTATTTCTAAACTTTTTATGAACTTTTTACTTTGTTTGATTTTTTGTATTTTCGCTTTAATTATAACCGATTGGGACTTATAGGCCACCCTGTGTAATTAAGTAAAAGAACGTTACGCTTATTAAGTGGAATTAAAAAAAAAGAGCTTAAGATTTCTCACACGGATTTTTCCTTTAACGAGGTCGATTCACGCTGGCTTTTTATTTACACTGAAGCAAACGATGATGAAACTCATAAACGAACAACGAACAAAAAAACAAACAACGAACAAACGAACACCTTTATTCAGAAAAGAATACAATTTACATAAAGTTTTACAGTATTTTTCAATATTTTTCGATACAGTTTAGATATTTCATATGGCATTAATATATACACAGTATTCTAATCTGAATATGCCGTTGGAAGCATGGAAGCTTTTTAAGCAAATGATAAATATTATTAATAATAATAATAATAATAATAATAATAATAATAATAATAAAGGAAAGATTTACAAAAGTAATGTTTGATTATTTTACACAGTTTTACATAAAATTATTGATTATATATTTAGTTGAAAATAAATGATGCTTAATGTAAAAAAAGGATAAATTATGAAATTAAAAGTGCTTAATGAAGTTAATATATTTTAGATAGTTAATTATAAAATGTCAACTTAATTACTATGGCAATAATGTCAGTAGTGAACTTATACATCAGTAGGAGTTAATGAAGTACTTCCTTACTGATTTGCGAAATACATTTAGTGATGAAGCCTGTCTGATATTTATGGGAATTGCATGCCATATAGCCGCTCCTTTGAAAGAGAGTGAAAGGGAAATACAGTTTCCATTCTATAGTTTGGTTTGAATGTAAAATCTCTGGGCAGTCTAGCGTTATAATGTTGGTGTATTTGAGGGGAGAAGGGCGTGATTGGTCTTTGAATGGGTGATGTATGTTGATTTTTGTTGATAACTTTGAACATACTGACAGCGAAATTAAATCTGTATAACTAATTTAATTTTAAAATATTTAGGGCTTTAAATATTGGGAAAGTGTGATTTTGTCTGTTACCATTATTTGAGAAGGTTCGCGGACATTTTTTATGAATTACTTCCAAAGGATGTTTTATATATTTCTATGAGCTACTTCAGGGTGTAATGCAATATAATAACTGTGGATAGATGAAGGAATAATATAGGGAAAGGAGTACGTTTTGAGGAAATACTTTTTTTTAGTTTAAATAATATGAAGAGAAATCTTGATATTTTGAATTTGATATGTTTTCCGTGACTTTTGAAATGTAGTTTTTCGTCGAAATTAATGCCAAGCATTTTAATTTTATTCATCCTTGCAAGAGTAGTATTAGCAACTTTTATTTGATACTTTGTATTTATATGTTTTTGATAATAATCATATATGATGACTTTGTCAGGTTCAATAAATTTATTAGCACATATCCATTTGTACATATGCTCTAACTGCCTGTTCGGTTTCATTAATCAGAAAGTCTAAAGCAGTGGTTCTTAACCGGGGGGGGGCGCGCCCCCCTAGAAACAGGAATTTCTCTAATTGTATTTGTTATTCTCTTAACTTAACGAGAGCATGGGCTAATATTGAGAAGTTATTGAGAATGTTATTTTGATTGAAGGGGGGCGTGGAGGGAAGGACCAATTCCTAGAGGGGGCATGGTAGTAAAAAGGTTAAGAACCACTGGTCTAAAGTATGATGGGAAGAAGTAAGTGTGGTATCATCTGTATATTGTATGTAATTTAATGTTGTTGACAGACAAAAATCGTTGATGTAAATTAGAAATAGTAATGGCTCAAAAATAGATCCTTGTAGGACTCCGCTAGTTTGCATCGCCTTGTCGGATAAATTATCTTTTAATCTGATGTATTGGTGACGATTTGACAGATATGATTTGAACCAATTGAGGATATTTCCTCTTATTTCATATATACGAAGTTTATTCAATAATATTTCATGCGAAAGTGTATCAAATGCTTTTGACAAGTCGAGCAAGATCAAGGCAGTTTTTTGCTGTTTAGATTCCGATAGACATTTTCTAATAGCACGTCCATGGCATCTTCCGTTGTATGCCCACCTCTTCACCCAAATTGTGTTTTAGTTAAAATAACGTATTTCATTAAGAATTTAGTAAGTTTATTGTACACAATATTTTCAAATACTTTACTTAACGTTGGCAATATGGAAATGGGGTAACAAATGGATGGAGTGTTTGGTTTGCCAACTTAAATACATGGCATACTCTGGCTTTCTTTAGACTGTCAGGGAAATAAACTGTCTTCTTAATGCAGTTATAAGACAGTTTATTTGCAAATAATCATTCTCGTTCGCAAAATCAAATAAAATTGTTTATTTTCATCAGTTCCATATATATATATATATATATATATATATATATATTATAATATATATATATATATATATATATATATATATATATATATCTATATATATATATATATATATATATATATACAGGGCGTCCAAAAAATGTATACACACTTTAAATAATTATAAAGGCAGTGTTTATTAAAATACATTTCATTTTCAAAATGTAATAGAATCTACAGACATTATTTAATTGTTTTTGTCAACGCCTGTTTTCAAACTGACGTCCGTTCTGGTCCAGGCACTGCTGATAACGCGAAGCAATGGAATCGCAAACATCACGAAACATTTCGTTTGGTATTTGTGTGCATTCTCGTTCAATGGCTGCTCTCAATTCAGCGACTGTTGCAGGTTTATAGCGTAGACTTTGTCTTTTAAGTATCCCCATAAAAAAAAGTCTAGTGGTGTGAGTCTGGTGAACGCGGAGGGTATTCTACGAAACCCCTTCGTCCAATCCACATCCACATCGTGCCAAGTACACACTCGAACTCCACTCTTCGGTCGGATCATCTTCATTAATAGCATGGACTAATCTTGGAATGTAACTTTTCCATTGACAGCGCTTCAAAATGCGTTGGACAGACGATTCTGAAATTCCTACCTCACGACTCGCTTGCCGCACAGATTTTCTTGGACTTTGGTGATACGTTTCCAGTACTCTTTCTTGCTTTGTGGGGCTTGTCGATGTCCGTGGTCTTCCGGAACGCTTCTTGTGGACATTCTGAACAGTTCCATCGGCTTCAAACTTATCTCTAATTCGAGTGATGGTAAGTCGCGTTGGTGGATCTGTTTGAAACTCCCTCCTAAACTGTCTTTGCACTTCAACTGCGTTTTCACACTTCCAGTAGCATTTTAGAATGAATTTCCTTTGTTCAAAGCTTAGTCTGACTGCCATTATTAATTCTAATGGGTTTAACTTGGAAAGAAAGAAACATCAATTGAGCTATCAGCTGTTAAGTGTGTATACATTTTTTTGGGACGCCCTGTATATATATACATGCGCCTCTGCGGTGTAGTGGTTAGCGTCGCTGACTACGAATGCATCGGTGACAGCAGGTAGCACGCAGCAAAACCCAGCTGTTCATCCTTCTACACAAAAAAAAAATTGGTTAGTAGATAAATGGGTACCCTGGGTAGCCCAGTGGTTAAAACGCTGAACTGCTGGTGGGACATGGTTGAGATTCCACGTTAAACTGTAGGTCTAAGGTAGCGTGACAAGCTTGACCTTCGTTCGAATGAACAATTCGGGCGGAAGCAAACCAAGGTTAACCAAGGTTTTATATATATATATATATATATATATTGTGTGTGTGTGTGTGTGTGTGTGTGTGTGTGTGTGTGTGTGTGTGTGTGTGTGCCCGCGCGCTCAATGATTTTAATATCTTTTCTATTTCGCTTCTTTCCTTAGTTGGAAATGAAAAGGAAAAGTAGGTTTTTCCTAAATAAACGTTGTTGATTTGAAAGCTTTGAAATAAGACCGTATACACTTCAATTTCAAATTACAGAGCCAAAATATTTACGTTTGGAATTTGTAATTCATAAAAACTTTCATTTTAAATGAAGACCACACCCAAAATAATTGTAACATCAAACATATACGTGGTACCATAATTAAGCATGAACACTGCCAATTTGTGTGTGTGTGTGTGTGTGTGTGTGTGTGTTTATGAAAAGTGAAACACAAGTCTTGTCCTTATTCCATTCATTAACATTGAAGAAGATAACTGTATTAAACGCACCCCTCCCCCCCCTCTTTTACACCCTACATTTTATATTGTTCTTCATTTTTTTTTAGAACGACCAAATTTGTTTTTCTTCGCGTTGTTTCTCTGCCCAACTATGATGTCATCATTATTATTATTATAATTACTCTTTTTTTTTTCATGTTTTTCAATGGTGAGCCCTTTCAACATTCAAAAAGGGGGGCCATTGTTTGTCGTTTAAGGAAATCCGTCACGCGTTCGTTACAAAAAAGAAGACTAAAGTATTTTTTAGCTCAATTCTGTAAACAAATTAAAATTCAACTGAAAGCGAACTGATTTCAAACGCCATTTTGGCACTTTGGTTCATTTCACGAACAACATTTTAGGCTATTTCGCAATTTGCTTCATTGAAAGCTAAGCATGAATTCGGAGTTAATTGAAATTATTTGTTTAATGTTTGTGTAACGTATATAAGCATTTTTATCTATTATCTATTGTTGGTAAAATTAATGTGCCGCATTTTATATATTCTTTAAATAATAAATACATAATATTCAGCTATATATATATATATATATATATATATAAGTTCTCGTTGTGGAAGGTTATACATATTATTAACGCAGAAACCTGAAATTCTTGTTTTGTAAATTCACTTGTAATAAACAAATATATTTATTGTGCTTGAAAATCTTTAACTTAGTAAGTGTATATTGTGAATTATATTTCAGCTCGCTGACACAATTCATGATTTATGAAATGAATACAGTTACATAATTACTTATACTTTAGAAGCATGTTTAGTTTAAATAATAACCCAACTCGCAACAATGGTTGGAAGTTGGATTTGAAACGGTTTAGGACTAGTGTGTGTGGGAATTACTTTACGTATAAGATCTGTGACGCGTGGAACAGGCTACCTTCAGAAGTTGTGAACAGTTCTTCTGTGTATCTGTTCAAGAAAAGGTTAGACCGAATCTTGCACACTATTTGAGGGTGTATGAATTTTTCCCTGGCACCCGTTGCCATTGGTGCCTCCTCGGTATGGGCCGCAAGGCCTTTTGAGGTACTACTTTTCCTTGTAACTCCTTGTAACTCTCTCTCTCTCTCTCTTAAACAAATCTACTTTCATGCACGTGTGTCGATTTTACAGAAACTATTCGCTTTAATATTTAGTTTTTAACTTCAGATTTGCTAGAAATGACACACTGAACTTTGTCGGCGAAGGTCGAAGTTCGAAGTCAGAATGTAAGATTTTAAGGTCAGGTCAAACCCCAAAATATGGGGGTTTATCTCTTCCACTCCTCGCCACAAAGGTGGAATGATGCCACGCAGTTGGTAAATTCTCTTAAATATAATTTGTGGAATACAGTTAATTAAAGTAAATAAATTATAATTACTGCACTGTCTATAATTAACTTATATTTTGACATATTAACGTATACTTAAAAGTTCGTTATTAACGGCACAGCTTCATGTTTGAGATTAACAAATTATATTTCATTAGTTAATAATAGTGAATAGATTCATTAGTGAATGATGTATATTCAGAAAAAATGAAAGAAAAATGAAAGAAACCAAAATACGTGGTCAAATATTTGACAACCCAATCCAAATGGTTACTCTAACCATGTTTTGATTCCAGTAGCAACCCATTTAAGTTTATAAGTTTAGCAAAAAATAAACATGGTTGGTGGAATCAATGCATGGTAGGATTGACCAATGACTGGTTAGCAAATCGTTAACCATTCACATATTTGGTCGTAGTAACCAAGAATTTCTCTCTGTGTTCAATGTTGAACGTACGCGTGAGATACAGGGTGACTCAAAATTCCTGCCTCAAAGATAAATATACAATAAATACCTTTGAGGAAGGACTTATTACTCACCCTGTATAATAATGTTTGGGGTTGTTCAACCCCCTTTTTAACACTTAGTATAAGGTCATATGACCAAGTGGGACCTACAGCTGCCCGTGGGATCCGGACCACTGCCCATGAAAGAGTTTAAAATAGTTAACATTGCGAAAAAAATACCTCTCTTAAGTATCTTTATATATATATATATATATATATATATACCTTGTGCCTGGTAACCTGGTAGTAGTTCCGTGCGTCGGTCTCTCTTCATACGAAGGTCAGGCTGGTGGCCACATCTCTATAAAATGATATATATATATACCTTGTGCCTGGTAACCTGGTAGTAGTTCCGTGCGTCGGTCTTTCTTCATACGAAGGTCAGGCTGGTGGCCACATCTCTATAAAAAGAATATATATATATATATATATATATATATATATATATATATATATATATATATATATATATATATATATTATATATATATATATATATATATATATATATAGAGGGTCTGTCAAAAAAACTAAGCCAAATTCAAACCTTTATTAAAACAAAACCATTTATCTAATTAAGTTGAATTTTTTACACAATAAAGTATAGGTAATCAGTAATCACCTATTATCCTTTACATTTTTATGACGATATCTTCAGAATTGTTAATTTTATTAATAATTAACTAAAAAGTGAGATTCTCCTACTTAACATGAAAAAAATTTTTTTTACGATATACTGTAGATAATTTTTAGTTTAATAAAATTAAAAGAACTGTTCAATATGATTCCCTTGCATTTCTATCTTTTTTTTTAATCTTGGTCTGAATTCGTCTATTGCTCGATTTATTTGCTCTTGGGGGAGCTCTGCCCATTTTGCGATAATCAACTCACACAAATGATTGACATCCCTTATTCTGTTCCTATACACTCTCTCTGCCAAGTTTTCCCATATTCCGTAGTCTACAGGGTTTAGGTCAGGGCTGTTAGGTGGCCAATTATTCGGTTCCAGAAATTCAGGCACATTCTTTTTCAAATATTCGATGGTTGTTTTGGCAGTATGTGATGTTGCATTGCACCATCTTGTTGAAAAATAAAGTAACCTTGACTAGCCAAGTTTCTCATTTCTGGAAGCATTTTCTCAAGCAGGGTATTTGAATAATATTGAACATTAATTTTCACTCCTGGCTCAATAAAAAATATTGAAGTTTTTCCCAACTTGGACACTCCAACAGAAACCATGACGCTAGAAGAAAAGTGACTCCTTGTTGCGTACAGTCTTTCATCTTGGATTTAATTTTTCTTCGCAACATCAGAATAAACCCGGTCATTCTGTGAGTTTCTTGGTGGTCTCTACCGTAAAACGTTTTTCATCATCCGTAAAAAATGTCTTGGAAAGTTTATCTTTAGTTATTATACGTAAAATACGTTTGGATTTCTCAACTCTTTTCTGACAGTTTACTTCTGACAATCTTTGTCCATGCACTCTTTTAATGGTTTAAATTGCAGATCAGATTTAATAAGCCTTACGCTTGATTCTGATATTTCTAGTTCTTTTGATATTTGAGCAGGTGTCATGTGGCTACCAGGTCGATCCTCTTGACTAAGGATACGTTCCTCCACTTTCTGAATATTTTCTACTCTAACTGATTTTGGTCGCCCACTACCAACCTTCCTTTCAATGCTTCCTGTTCATCGATAGTTCTCAATAAGTAATCTAAACCTGATCTAGTCCATCCTTTATAATCGAATTCAGAAAGTAGTTTCCTTGCACTATAACCTTTTTCAACTCTATAATGCTTCATAATTATTTTATCTTCATGTGAGAATGGCATATTTAGAGGTATTCACGAAAAATTTTAAATCTAAACAAATTCTGAAAAAGAGAAAAAAGAAGATATTACATAATGAGAAAAACTGAAATTTTCGCAATCTGTAGAAATAACCGCATAACTCCTAAAATATTTAAAATAAAGTTATAAAATTATCACAGATTATTTATGAGCCTTTTATATTTAGTGTAAAAAAATATTTGAAATCTCTATCAAATTGTGCGTTTTATAGAGATTTCAAATTGGCTTAGTTTTTTTGACAGACCCTGTATATATATATATATATATATATATATATATATATATATATATGTTTTTTCCTCACGGATGCAACTTACTTCCATATTAGCCATTGCGTGTTATTCTACCTGCAACCAAAAAAGGTCCCAAAACAAGACATCAATTTGAACATTTATTTTAGTTATAATGTATTATTTTTGTAAATTTCATTTTAATAAATTTTCCTATGAGACCGGACTTATGGGACACCCTGTATATAAGGAACGCTACAATATCTTAAAAATTATATATATTTGTTACATGTGATTTTTTACCTTCACGCATTTGGAACACGAATTTGGAACACGAATTCCGAGCGCTTTCGTGATATATTCACATTTTCAAGACAAGAAAGAAATTTCTTTCTTGTCTATTTCTTTCTTGTCCTTGAAAATGTGAATATTCAGAATATATCACGAAAGCGCTCGGAATTCGTGTTTCTTTTTTACCTTTTTCCCTGTGGTTGTTTGCTTATTAATAAAATCACGTGTTATTTTGTGATTCTACGTCATATATATATATATATACCTTGTACCAGGTAACCTGGTAGTGAGTATGATGATGGTCGACTTCATTTTCGTATCAAGTTAATTTAGAAACTGCAAAAGAAGATAATAAAATAAATTTTATGTATTATAAGTCACTTATAATAATCGTGATACGCAAACTTTAGATAAGATACTTAAAACTGACAGAGAATCAGTATATATATATATAATAAGGTTTAGATTAATATTTTTTACTTATGTATATGGAAATATCTCCGGAAGCGTTTCTTTTTGTCGAGAATTTTCATCTTAATCTCAAGGAGAAGTTTTACAGCTAGAAATTGACTTTGAATTTAAGTATATGGAATTTATTCTGCTCTATTTCTTTACGTGTAATATGATCATGCAAGGATCTTTCCATAAACTTCGCAAATAGACACACACACACACACACACACACGTGTCTATATATATATATATATGCAGTAAAATCACAGATAACACGTGATCTTATTAATAAGCAAACAACCACAGGGAAACGGAAAAAGAAACACGAAATCCAAGCGCTTTCGTGATATATTCACATCTTCAGGGACAAGAAAGAAATAGTATTTCTTTCTTGTCCCTGAAGATGTGAATATATCACGAAAGCGCTCGGATTTCGTGTTTCTTTTTCCTTTTCCCTGTGGTTGTTTGCTTATATATATATATGTGTGTGTGTGTGTGTGTTGTTGTGTGTGTGTGTGTTAATAAATTACCTTGATATTTCTTTTCATAACAGAATAATAATTAAGTCACGTATAAGCAAAAGGAAAGACAAATTACGAATCTTACAACGTTGCGCTCCAATCGTGACATGCAATTTGTTACTGGTAAATCGAAACGTTGGAGAGAAGATGTTTCAGGTATATACGAAACGTTGAGTAGTCTTCTTGCATCTTGACTTTATCCTTGTGTACGACTTTATATATATATATATTTGTGTGTGTGTGTGTGTGTGTGTGTGTGTGCTTATTGTATGATGCATGAAGCACGCGTGTATATATGGATGGAATGAATTACAAACGAACGGTTCTTTTGAGCTTTAGAGCGTTTCTCTCTCACTATCAAACTTAGACATTTTTAGACCATAAAATGCACGTGTGCACAGGAACCTTTGTACCATACATGGCACTCATACATCACGGCACTCATACAGCCGTACATACAAAAATTTCAGAGTTTATTCGTGTAGCGAGTATGTATAAATAATATATATTTGTGTATATTGTGTGTAAAATTCTCCTTTACTTTGTTACGATGTAACCAAGTAGCAACACCACTTCCCGTTAGATCAGCGAAATTAAGCAACATTAGTTTTGTTTAGTAGTTGGAAGGGTGACCACCCTCAGCGTTCAGATGATGTAGCGACTCGTACCTCGGATCCCACGTAAAGCAATAGGTCTCCTCAGTCACACGACCTATGCCGTTACGAAGTAGATTAAATAGCTCCAAACGTCATTAATAACAGAGCTGGGCATTTGCGGCATATTTTGCGGTACTGCGGTACTTGCGGTACCACCGCACTACCACCCCGGGCCCCATAACGCAGTACCGCAAAGGATCGCTGAAAGTACCGCAGTACCGCTACCGCATTCAAATTTCCGCGTACCGGTTTGGTACCGGTTTGGTAGTGCAGCAGTACCGCAGTACCGCAATATGCCGCAAGTGCCCAGCTCTGATTAATAATAATAATAATATATTATTATGATTATTATTATTATTATTATTAGTGAAGGGTAAAATATGGTATACTTATTATTATTATTATTATTATTATTATTATTAGTGAAGGGTAAATATGGGTATACTTATTATTATTATTATTATTATTATTATTATTATTATTATTAGTGAAGGGTAAATATGGGTATACTTATTATTATTATTATTATTATTATTATTACTGAAGGGTAAATATGGGTATACTTCTTGGCTTCACTTTCTTTTTAACGCATTCCAAAGAGAGAAAGTTTCGTTCGTTTTCTGAAACTCGTTTTATCTTCTAAACAATATTCTCTCTTTTTACATTTCTAATTCAAAACAAACCACTCTCTCTCTCTCTCTCTCTCTCTCTCTCTCTCTCTCTCTCTCTGTGTATGTGTAAATGAAGCGTTTATTAAATCCTCTGTTGCTCCATCTGTCATTCATTTTTTTTCATTTGTATGTATAAAAATTATGTCTTTTGATAAATGAATTTTGAGATCTTCACTTTCCTTCATTACCGATGGCGAAAAAATGTAATTATTAAGTAATCAGTATATAATTACGTTATTATTAATTTTATCATTGAATTAAATTAACATTCATAAATATTATGAATCTTTTTTTATAGGACGTTTGAAGGTTTGAATGTGAATCTATCTATTTATCTGTCTGTCTGTCTCTTTGGATCTCTCTCTCTCTCTCTCTCTCTCTCTCTCTCTCTCTCTCCTCTCTCTCTCTCTCTCTAATATATATATAAATATATATATATATATATACTCTATATATATATATAAAATAGCAGGTAAGAAGCTAGCTTTGCTTCCCACTTTACAAGAGAGCATGTTCTCAACCGTGAAAATTACCTCAAGCGAAGCGAGCTTAAAGTACAACGGGAGACTGAAGAGTTCTAATGGGAAATGGGTCCCACTTCAGGACATCGGGGTTTGCGTCGCCGTTTTTTTCTCGGTAACAAGAATAATAAAGGCCGTTCACAATGACTCCGTTGTCAGGGTATGATGCCCAATTTGCATGCACGTAACACCAAGTTCCATTTTTTGTACGGGTATAAATGGTTTAATAGTAAGTAATTTAGATAATTTTCACTCGTATTACCATATATATATATATATATATATATATATTGCACATCCACAAGGAAAACTGAAAAGCAATTCCAAGGTCTTTCGTATATTTCCTGACGAGGTGTACTCACCTCGTCAGGAAATGAAGGGAAAAGGCAAAAAGCCATAAATATATATTTCTGTACAGCGTAAACAAAGTGGTTAGGAAGTTAGTAACAAAATATTAACTAGTACTTAATTAAAGGCAAAATGTAATTTAACAAAATGTGGTCCATTTTATATGTTCTCGAACTGTTATTGAAATTATTATAGTTATAAAGTTATAAAGTTAAAAAGTTAAAAAGTTATAAAGTTATAAAGTTAAAAAGTTATAAAGTTATAAAGTTATAAAGTTATAAAGTTAAAAAGTTAAAAAGTAGATGAATGCACATTTCAAAATGTTTTTTATATATATAAAATGTTATAATGTTTCAGACCAACAAAGACCATAGGATCCACTCATGGCTGGTCTACCTAACTGTGGTTGTAGTTACATACAAGGTGTTCAAAAAGAAACGCAACCCGAAACGGAAAGAAAAGGGTTAGGTTACAATGATATATCTATTCTCCAATGGGTTGCGTTTCTTTTTGGACACCCTGTTTATACATATATATTTTATTTATTTATTTATTTATTTATATGGAAATTGTCAGATGGGTACAGTGTTTTTATTTTTTCAAAATTTTTCAAGCAAAGAATTTAATATGGCTTGACAATACAACCACTTTTTGATAAGAATATATATATACTCTGCACATTAGTCAATGTAAAGTTCTAAAAACTTCTCAGGTTAGCCTATTATTAATAAGATATATATTATAATTATAATAATAATAATAATAATTCACAGTAACCTTTATTAATTTTACCATTTATTACTTCTTGAAATAATTTTGCGTTCACCACATTTAAAATTTTCATGGACTGGACACTACCGCAAAGCAAGAAACTACAGAGTGTCGATAAATTCCAATATTATAGATTAAAGAATATGGCAAATAGTAGTCAGTAAACTTTGTCCCATGAAACTGAAATTTTTGGACACCCCGTATAATCCATGGAAGGGAACGGATTGAACCTTGTACTGTATATATGATAAATTACGCTTTCATACGTATCTCATCAGAATAAGAGAATGAAAAATGACTGACCTCCAATCTCTGAAACACTTTGCTCATGATCATGAGTGAGTTTTAATTTGGTTGTTTGCGGAGAATGGGCAAATGTGAGATAAAAACCTTTGAGGCGATGAAAATGCATCTTACTCAAACGTTTTCATATTCCTCAAGGCCAGGTTACGTGGATTTCGATTTCTCTCTCTCTCTCTCTCTCTCTTTATACACACACACACACACACACACACACACACACACACCACAAACCACACACACACATATATATATATATATATATATATATATATATATATATATATACACGGTGAACCAAAAGTAGGTGGACAGTAGGTTGAATACGGTTTGTGTTATATTATATTATAACTATGGTGTTCATTATAACTATGGTGTTTGTGTTATATTATATTAAATATTATAACTAAATTTATTTAAATTTTATTTTGTATTATAGTATACAAAAAAATTAAATATGTGTTCTCAAAATAAACGTTATCATTTACTGTCCACCTACATTTGGTTCACCCTATATATATATATTCTTACTAGCTGTATTATGGAAGTTATTTTTCCTTCTATTAATAAAGTTTTTCCACTTGTATATATATATGTATGTATGTGTGTGTCGCGGAGATTCAAGTATTCAAGGAATCATTGAAGGTAAACATGCATGACCAATGCTTTTTGTGATAGAAGGATGTTGATAATTATTAGTCCTGAAACAGATGTTTCTTTGCTCATCTTGAGTCATTTATTTTGG
Source organism: Bathynomus jamesi (assembly GCA_023014485.1). Classification (NCBI taxonomy): domain Eukaryota; kingdom Metazoa; phylum Arthropoda; class Malacostraca; order Isopoda; family Cirolanidae; genus Bathynomus; species Bathynomus jamesi. The sequence goes on from JAJOZX010005161.1 coordinate 139,357, forward strand.
TTCGATTTCGGAATGAAAATCACTTGTTTTTTTTTTCATCAATTTTCTTTGAAATAAATCCTGTTTTTTCTTTGTTTTCTTTTTGTGAAGTGAGTTAAGCAAAATTTTGAGAAGTCGTTTTCATAATGATAACGTACTTTACCAAGTTTCGTTGCACGGAAATCCTTCAACTCTGCTCATCTCTTTTTCCTACAAAATATATTTTTTGCAGTTTTTGGACAAGAAAAATATCTAAGAATTTTTTGAATTACGAGTAAGACGATCAAAACACCTTTTTTTTTTGCTTTTTTCTTAAGAGAATTATAAAATATAATAATTCTCATGGTTTTTCCTAGGTTTACATAATGAAACGAAAAACGTACATGTCTGTACAGAGCATATTAAAAGGATTTACGTCTCTCGCATACATAATGTGTTTCGAAAAGAAAAGAAATCGGATTTTGGTCCGTCTTCCATATTTAGGAATATTAAACATTGCCTTTATATAAATTTCAATGCAGTCAAGCTTCATAAGCAGCTATGACGACTCGGTGATTAGGTTTACCAGCTCCCATTATCCGCTATCACTTGTATTAAAGCGATAATGATACGCCAGAAGAAATACAATGGAATCAGGAGAGACAAAAATCCTTTTGTTTTTATTTTTTTTTGTAGACATATTTTTAAAACGCTCCAATCATTCGTTATACGTAGACCTAAATGATAAGGGATATGAACGCCAATTATAAACAAAGAAAAACGGGAGTATGTACATATATATATATACTGTAAAACGACGTTTCGAATAGTCTCTGGGGCTTCTTCATCTGTTTCAATATCAAATTTAAAGCATCGCGAAGGATATATATATATGTATATATACATATGTAATCTAGCATTGTTTTTATTGTTTACAGTGTCATTAAGTTAAAAATATTATATAGCCTCACAGAACGTTTAAGTAAAAGGTCTATCCATTATTTGCATTGAAACTGTCCTAGAGAAAAGATATATTTACTTGTTAGCCTTGAACGTTTATATGCGATTGAGATACTCAATACTTGTTACCTCACAATTTTATGTTTAATATGTATCTCTCTCTCTCTCTCTCTCTCTATATATATATATATATAATATATATATGAATAGAAACGACATAAGTATTAAGGAACGTTTCTGCACACGAGGAGTGTGTGTATGTGTGTGTGTGTTCTTGGTTACCTTATGAAATTGTGACAATATTTAGAATACACACAGAGCTCAGTGCGACACGATCGTGCGTTTGGCGACATTAGCTGTGTTTCATGGATTCAAAATTATTTTTTATTGAAAGTAATTGTTATACGGAATGAAAAAAGATAATGAAGGTTAGGTTAGGTTAAATTAATTAGGTTATAGAGATTATGTTAAATGTCGCCATCCACAATTGAAAATGTGAAAGTACCGTGGTTTTATACGGTAACCACAGCTCTCTGCATGTGTGTGTGTGTGTGTGTGTGTGTGTGTGTGTGTGTGTGTGAAGAAACTTTAATGGTTTAAATACGAATTGAAAGAGGCTGAAATACTCGTAAATTGTTTATACAAAAGCTTGATCGAAATTATAATTTAATGTTTGAAAGGAAATTTTATCCGATTTCGAAAATAAACTTAAGCCAATTAATGACCGTTTGAGACAGTTTGTCTTTTAGTGAGAAGAGAAAAATGTCCCGCGAATGCGTATAATTTGCACGACGAATGCACCAATGTAAAAGTTACTTAAATATGCATTTAGGTTGTTTGGAAAAACTCTCACTTAACTATAAACATTCTCCAAATGAATGTAAGAGTATTTGATTGCCAAATTACGCGTGCAACGTTTTTATATATCCTTTTCTATTTAGCATTATGTGTTGGAATACGTAATGTCTTCTGCAGTGTTTTTACGATACATAAATTAGAAAGAGACGCCCAGACGCTTTATGTAGATATTTAGAAAGTACATCTGTTTTGGTCATATTATCCTTTGGATATCAAATTTTATATTTTTTATGTGTTACATTCTAAACAAAAAAAAAGAAATACAATGCAAGTCGTTACAGATTAGTTTTGCCGAGTTCCAAATGATCTGAATTTGCGGCCTTCGCTTAGAAATAGCCAAGGGCCTTGCACAGACCTTGGGGCAGTTTCCTTTCTGATTTGCGGTCCTGTTTGGTTGCAGTAATTTGGCTTATTGATTCATCCTTCTAGCAAACCCTAAAGGCTAAAAAAAAAGTTTTAAAATTATTAAGAAGGCAATCCATTCATACACAAATCGGAAATTCATTTCTACATTTTTTGTTGACTTTTCATAAGTGTTTAGCGGAAATACCTGCAATGTATTATTTAAAACACCCTTTACTCTTCAAATGGAGTGGTGACACTACTAAATTGTACCTATAGAGTAGATAGGTACCTACAGAGTAGATACCAGAAGAAATAACAACTACAGATTTTATTTTTATTGCCACAACCAAGTTTATTCACTGCAGTGACTTATGCGCAAAGCGAGGTAGAGTTGTACTTAGATGTTGGTTAGAATCCTCTACTATACATTCTCGCATGATTTCATTTGTAAAGATTCATTTTTTTTGCGTATAGAAAGTCATAAAATACTATATTACTCGGTAGTAAGCTGAATGAGCACTTAAACAGTGTAACTAAAGTAAAGCGGCAATAGAAGATGTAAGTGTTGTCGAATTCAGTCCTGTGCAACGAAATGATTTCATCTTCTCAACCAATTAAGAGGTATTGTACATCAGTGCCACTTTCTTCGATCTCTTCAAAGAACATATCAAAAAAACTTCATTGGTAACTTCATAACCAGATAACAAATGGTAGTGGGTGGTCCAGTCAAACTCGGTGATATTTGGTTACAGAACTGCGCAATACAATAAAAAAAAACTAGTCTCAGCGTTTATAACTGCACGAGTAAAAGTACAAATAAAGTACAAGTAAAAGTACACACACACACGCTTATGAATACATTATGGGTAAAATGAGGGCGCAATGTAGCTGATTTCGTTTGTACAAAATGGGAAAGTTGTAGAAATTCGTTTTCTTCTTAAAGAGATTTCAATGCTCTGCATGTAATGATCCTTCTTTTGGATTTCTCATTTCGGAAGATTATAAATTTTTATTATAAACGGA